>CAUYSK010099909.1:0-51706 GCA_963575035.1 Avahi laniger
TTTTTCGAGACAGAGTCTCACTCTGTTGCATGGGCTAGAGTACCGTGGCATCAGCCTGGCTCACAGCAACCTCAAACTCCTGGGCTAAGGTGATCCTCCTGACTCAGCCTCCCAAGAAGCTGGGACTACAGGTATGTGCCACCATGTCCGGCTAATTTTTTCTATATATTTTTAGTTGTTTGGATAATTTCTTTCTATTTTTTAGTAGAGACGGGGTCTCACTCTTGCTCAGGCTGTTCTTGAACTCCTGAGCTCAAACTATCGCCCACTTCGGCCTCTCAGAGAGCTAGGATCACAGGCTTGAGCCACCGCACCCAGCCTATACCACTTTTTCTATGTTTGTTCTGCTATTGTAATAATTTAAATAGTTTAATTTACTTGATTTAAACAGTTTCTTGCATTTTTTGTCATCTACATAGATAAGAAGGATTTGGAGAGTAATTAATGCTTTCAGTTAGCTAATCAGTACGTTTGAGAAACTTAAGTTTAAGTATTAAGTATTTAAAACACTTTTCTCATATCTTAAGCCATAGCACAGTTGATCAGATAATTTGGGACATTTGTCTGTTAGTTGATGTTCACACATTGTATATAATTGGCGTTTCTATTATTGAACCCTAGAATTATAGAATGGTGAACATGTTTAAATTAAACAAGCCTTCCTAAAATGGATACTTCTAAATTATTTTTTAAATCTAAATGAAGTGATAGGGTATTGGTTTCCAAACTATATTCTGCATGGCTTTAGGATCCCCCAGAATTGGATTAGAGAAGAAGTGAGAGAAATTTAATGTGGATGGACCTCAAGGATCATCGTTTCCCCTCCATATTTATGTAAAGCTTCTTCATCTTTTTTAAGAGTGACCTCTATTGTATATTTTATGTGTCGGTATTGTGGACTTTCCTAGAATTTGCTAGAAAACATAGGCCACTGTGGCTTAAAACAAATGAAGAAGCATTTTACTATGTCTTCCTAGTAAAGGGTAAAGTTTCGGGATTCTGACAGCTTGAGTCAAATTAAGATTTTAAATCCTGATTTCCCGCTGAATGACTATGTGACTTTGGGCAAGTCATAACCTCAATGTGTCTCAGTTCTTTGTCTATAAAATGAGATACTAACAAGACCTACCTCATAGAGTTGCTAAAATTGAATGAATGGATGCAAAAAGTTGAAAAAAAATTCCTAGCCCATGAAAGCATTCATAAATAATAACAATAACAATAATAATACCTAAAATATAAAACCGAAGTTAAAGAGGCTAAACATCTAAATAGCATTCATCTTCCACATTAGAGCCTGTCTAGTGCTTGGTGCTCACCTCTTATTAACTCCATGAGTGCTCAGAGCACGTGAGCTCATGTTGGAATCTGTTTAGTTGTTGTAACTGGAGAATCATGATTTTTTTGCATAAACAATTGCAATTGTACTTTGGAGCATAAGGCATGATTATATACACTATTCTTAAAATCATCACTGGGAAACGTGTTTTCAGTCGATTATGAATCCTTTCTTTTCTAACTGTTTGATTCTCTAAATATGAATTTTGGGTCTTATTTATTCACCATTGAAAAATACAGAGGGAGAGGAGAGGGGAGAAGGGAGGAGAGGAAAGGCAAGAAAAAGAGAGGAGAGGAGAAACACGGGGAAGAGAAGGAGAGGTTTACGGGAAGATTGATCAATGATATTCTTCCAAACTTGTAGAGTTTATTTGAATTGTAACAGGGTGTCAATTGCGCCTTATAATCATATTTTCTTACTCAGGAGTCAGCTTCAGTTGTGAAAATAGATCATTTTATTTTCCCCTTTGAGGTCAACTTGTTACAGATGGAGCAGCTTGTCACTGTGTTTATAAGGAAATGAGTTTTTGAGCTGTGCAGGAGCATGGGTGGTAATACATTGCATGATTACATTTAATTTATATTTCAATTCTAGCTCTCTTGAGCTGTGGCTCTGCTTTCTCATTTTCTGTTTTCGTGACAGTGGTTCATAGGATGATGACTATAGATTATCATCAGCGACTCCCAAATCCCTACCCAGGTTGGTATACTAAAGCAACCTTTTTTCTAGAATGTTTGTCTTTTTGTTTTGGAAATTTTGATGGTTTTCTTTTTCCTTTGCTCATCTGACTTTGTTCCAGAAACATAAAATTATTTGAAATTTGGGCTCCCATTTTGCAAACTTAACAAGTAAAATGATTTAATTCACTTAAATCGGATTATATCAAATCTTGTTAACATCCATATCTTCCAATTAATTACTGTCAAATTTCATGTGCTGGGAAAATTTTTATTTTCTCCACACGGGTAAAGAACATTGTTATGTTTGTTATCGTGGAAGAGAGAGAAGCTGACATCTGAACTTTATGAAAGCTCATTAACAAACCTAAATTTTTAGATTTATCGGAGTTGCTCTCACATGTCTACTTACCAAGGCTTTCTACCTTCTTGCATTTTAAACAACACCTGCAAATTCAAAACTATTTTTTCCCCATGTTTATTAATTTTTTCTCAGACAAAAATTCTTCATATAAAACAGTTACACTTCCCCTGTGAACAAGTTTGTACTTATATTAATAATTAGTCAGGAAAAGAAAAAAATTGTGAGATTAAAAGGAATTATTATAAATGATTTAAAATGAATGGAGGAGAGAGTTGAAAAATTTCAGATATTGTAATGCATAGAATGTTTATAAATGCCAACATTTACTAAGCACCTTCTAAGCCATAGAGTTCTGCACTTAACATCATTCAAAAGATATTTGCTGAGCTGCTGCTTTGTTCCTGGAAATATACTGGCTGCTCTGATAAATATAGATTCACCTTGCCCTTTTTATTCTACTGAATTAACATCTCTTAAACCAATTTTCTTCCCTCTGTCCCTCCTACCACTACCTTGTTTGGACCTCCATCCATCATCTCTCATTTATATGCCCGCAGCCTCCAGGACAGTCCACCCCTAGTCCATATTTTATTGTGTTTTTCTTTAATGCAGACCTGCCCATGTCATTCTCCTTGCTATTCTTGGTCCTTTGCTGCTCCTTTTGCCAACATAGCACAACCCCCCTCGTGCGTATTTGTTTGGGGGGAAATTATCTCTCCCATTTCGTAGTGCTCTGTTAGGACTTTTTACCACAGTGTTTCTCTAAGAAGTGAAGACATGACCCAATTTAGACCAGTCAAACTCTTCCTAGAATTGAATCCACAGTAAAGTTCCACAAAGGTCGATGACATGAATCCCTGCTCCTGAGATCCTTAGGACTCTCTTTACTCCTCTATTTCCTGTGATCTGGCTACACAGCTTCTCCTTCGATTTTGTGATTTAGCTAGTTCAAATAAGTTTATTGATTTCTAAAACAATTATCCATAGTTGAATTTGCTTCAAGGACATTTATTAATGGATCCCTTCATAGCTCTTCAATCTCATCTCTTACCATTCCCCACCTTGCGTCTTAGACTTACTGAATTCTCTGTCCTTCACTGATTCATCATCCTTTCATTTGGCTCTAGACATTTGCTCCTCATATCCCCTTTCCACAGAAACCACATTCTTCTTATTCATATTTCTCTAATTCCTACACATCCTCTAGAACTCAATTTTCTTTTCTCAAGGAGGACTTCCCTTATGCTCCCAGTGCTTCTACTCTGAGCTCAGAGTAGCTCATTTATGAATAGCCCATTTATCACACTTTTCATTTGTTGCTCATCTTTTGTGGAAAAGGAACTTTAATAGGTGTAAGATTGGTCTGTGTCTATCTTATTGATATTTAATTTATAGTGCCTAGATCAATGTTTCATACATAAAAATAAATTAGAATGTATTTGTTGAATAAGGAATGCATGAATACATGTAAGACAAATTCATTTAACTCTTTAAGACATTGTATAATCATGCTCCAAACTGAATATAATCAAGGTCCATGAAATCAGTCCTCTAGCTACTAAATAAAATGAAAGAGATCAGTGCTGACTCATCTACTGGGAAGACTGCAGTTAAGATAGGGGGTATGATTTGGTCCATGGTAGAATCCAGGGAGTGGAAAAAAAATGAGGAGAATATTTTGGCCCCACTATTGTAAACTTTATATTTCAAAATGGTACATGTGAAATTTAGAGTTTTTTTCTGAACTAGCATTTCATCACTATGTATATGTCTTGACAAATAAGTTTTATATGTCAAATCTGATTTTTAGTGGGATAGTGAGGCCTCCCCCAGTCTTTGCATGAGTGAGTATGATGATTGATTAGCAATGTCTGCCTGGGAAGAGAAATAAGGGAGTGTGCACAAAAGTGATAGGTATTATTTATTCTATGCTAGCATAATGCATTATCCTCTAGTGGCCTTTTGAATTAAATTTTTCCAGGAATTTCCCAGGGAGATATAGAAAATGCCAGCTTGACTGATAAACCTATTGAAAGCTGATATAAAATTACAGAAACATAAAATTGTTAAGATGCCTCCAACATGTCTATTCACTTTACAGATGTGGATGTCAAGCAGAGGGTAAAAGGACTTGCTCAAGAATGCTACCAATAAGCTCAGCCCAAAACTTATTTTTTTTTCCATTTCCTAGACCAGGGTTTTCAGTTTATATAATCCAATTTAAGACTGAATTAATGAAACTAACTCACTCGTTAGTTATGATGACTTGTCCAATTTGCTTTAGAGCCTCCCTTTTTAAATTTGTAGACTATGGTTGATAATAGGATCAGATGATAACTATATCCCTGGCACATATATTTCCACTGTGACATATTAGTTCAAACATAACATTTAAGTGACTCAACTTTCAAATTTCTTGAAAGAACTTTGTGTCACTTTTCAAGCCTTGGTAATATCAGCTGTGTTTAAGGGAGTAGGGCCCCATGTACAAAGGGACTCTCATTCCTTTGTAACTTCTCTAAACAAAGCCTTTTCCTATACTTCACACAATACAGGGGTGAAGAGTTTTGAAAATTGTGAGTAGGGCTTGAACCATGTAAAGGAGTGGAGAGGAGAACTGGGGGGACAGAGGAGTCCTGAGGAAGGAGGAAACATGGAAGAGAAAGCAAAGAATCATGTATGATGTTTTAAGCAAGATTTTTTCCCCTAATCCCATGTCTTTTGCAATCGTGTGTTCCCTTTTCAAGGTTAAATTTTTCTCTTCTCAATATAAATTCAACATTCTTTTATTTCTTGTGATTTTCACACGCAAGGTAACATCCTCCACCATCCTCACTTGAATCAATCTTGAACAACTGGGAAGTCCTTGGGAAATTCTCCAGCAATTTCTCTTGTCCTGGCTGGGTGTGCTCCAAACGCACCATTTGGCTAGGTCACTCTAAGCTATTGGTATAACCTTTGCATCTACTTTCCTACTGTTCCTTGGAAAATCTTTCTCAGTCATGTCAGCTGTTATTTCCACAAATATCTTGGAAACCTTACCTGACCTCCCAGGCATGCTCATGAATCAGGATTCCTTCTCAGCTCCTTAACCCTCTGGCCCCAGAGACTGCCCATTCCACTGTGGCAGGGCCAGGGCCATTGTGCTCTCTTCATCACATTGTGTATAATGTGGTATTAAAACTGTTGATTAACTAACTTCCCATTTTTTAACAGATAATGAGATAAAAACAAAAATTCTTATTTTGTGCATTGTTTTAGCACTATTGGCAAGCACAGCAAATAGAGCCTAAAAGATGATGCAAAAAAGTATTGAATAAATGAATAATTGATAATATAATTCCTGAATGATTCTATGTGCTAGACATTATATTTAGTTTTTCGATGCATCACCTCATTCATTTTTCCCAATATGTCTAGGAAATAAACAATAGTATCCCTACTGTAAAAATCAGAGAAGTAAGACTTCTAGACAATATAGATTTAGTTTTGTTCACACAGATAGTTAACATCAGTGGGAGTTTTAACTGTGGTCTCTTTAAAGCATAATCCATACTCATAAGCACTTGAGCTTATTAGATCCTTCTGTGAATGGGAAGATGCAATTATTAAGATATATGATTTTAGAACACAGTCTTACAATGGAGGGTGGTATCTACTTCTGCCCTCCTATTTGAAAATAAAATGGATTAAACAGCTCATTTCCTCATTGCTCTCACAATATGCCCCAGTGGTTTCTAAATTGGCACCATTGCTTTTATTTTCTCCTTCCCAGCATGTTTACTACTTTTGGTCTGCTTATTCGGAACTTACCTATCCATTTGGGGTAGACGAAGTAGCATTCTTCCTTGATTTTTGAGCTCATGTTTAGGCATTCACCTCTGAAATCACAGTGAATTCTGTCCCTTCCATTTACTCTTTTCTTTGTGGTTTTAGTGAAATTTTGTTCAGGTGAAGAGTGTAGTCTTTGGCATCAATCAGAGCTGAGTTTGTGACTCAACAGCATATTAGCTTTGCATTTAGTGTAATGTTGATTTCACATATTTGATGCATGTCGAATGCCTCCAGGGCGAGCACCTCAGCCAGTAGGTGTCTCAGGAGCCAGGGACAGGTGTGTGATCCGGCAGACAGCACCTGAGAGTGTGGGTACCGGGCAAGGCAAACGAAGATGGGTTGCCGGTAAAGAGAATAAAGGGAATAAGGAAAAACCAACCTACAATTAAATGGGAGGGCTAAGAATTAGAAATTGATCTAAAACAAAAGTTCTGCCATAGAGTTTGGAGGAAACATTGGAGTGGCTGAAGTACACCCCTAAGCAAATATTCAGAGGAAGCTAGGTCCAGAGACTCGACCAAGTCCATGCAGGAAATAATCCTATCAAGACAAATGAGATGTTAAAAATCACATATTATATCTGAAACACTTTTAGAAATCTTTGGCCTTGTTGGCTATTTCTGCCCTTTTCTTCTTCTGATAAATAGATGTTTTGTGTGTGTGTTCTTGCTGTTTGTTTTGTTTTATTTTTTCTTAGCTTTGCATTTGCATTATATTTTATTCTTATGGATCCAAGAAGGATATTTGACCTCTCTCCTTAAAAGCAGGCGCCCTTTGTCTCTGGGGACATTTGTGCTGAATGAAGAAGAGCCAAATGGAACAGTTGGGAAGGGAATGTTCACTTATTTTTTTTTCTGTATTATGCTAAGGTGACCAAACCCCTTGCCACCTGGACCATTTAGCAGTCCTGATTAAAGAGCACAGGGTCTGGCAGTGTGTGGACGTTTGCTCCCTGGTGCTGCCTGGACTGCCTTGGGCTGCTAGCAGCCTTATGGTCTCCAGACAATCTGTCATTTCTTCTCTGTCCCAATAACCTTTGGCAACAGCAAAAGCAAACAAGTACCTAAAGGCTGAGGGATTCCAGTATAGACAATTTGCCCTTTCTTTCTTTTATAAAATGTAAGTGTCATTGGCACCACCAGAAGTCATTGAGAAGTTTCCTTTAGAATCAAGATCACCGATGGGCTTGGTATATAATATTTCTAGACTCAAGAATGTGTGGTTAGCATCTTTGTTATGCTTTTTACTGTGTCCTTACCAGGTTTCAAGAATAGAAGGAAATATTTAAAAATTTGAGGAGATAACTATGTTTGTGTGTGTGTTTCTCTCCCCCCTCTTTATCTATGTATCAAGAAAAAGAGACATACACACTCAAATGCACACACACCCATGTACATAGCCACATGTGTATTTATTATTTCCTCAAATATAAGAAAGAGAAAGGGATAGTTAAATATCCAGATATATGAAGAAGGTGTGTTACATCAAAAAGTTTAACTGTTTATTTTCCACTGAGATCTATACAATGTTACAGACTAGGGGCCTCCAAATTCCTGTAAGGTTGAGAAAGATGGTATCAATGAATGAAGCCAGGCCTGGTGTTGAGTGTCAGGGCATAGCAGAGGGTGGTGGGGAGTACGGAGAACTGCAAAGCTCATGCTCAACCTGAAGGAGAAGTAGCCACTCACCTCCAGTTCACGGTTGCCTTGTAGAATGTATGGCTGGTGTTGGCAAATTTTTTTTCTATTGAGAAGAAGCCTGCAAATCAGGCTGTATACAAGTTCCCCTGATTTAGAAATGGTGACTCTGTTTTGTTTTTAACAAAAACATATCAGAAGGCTGGATCTTGCCAATGGGTGTTATAATTTTCTGGTTCCTTGAGATATGACATCAGGTTGTTAAATTGTGACCTTTCTGTCCTTTTAATGTAGTCATTTAAGGCTATCAACTTTTTTCTTAGGACTGCTTTTTCCGAACCCACAGATTTTGATAGCTTGTGTCCCCTTAGTTGACCATCTTAATTTCATCATTGACCCAAGGATCATTCAGTAACATATTATTTAACCTCCACAACATTTGTAGATTTGAGTGTTTCTCTTGGAATTGATTTCCACTTTATTCTACTGTGATCTGAGAAGATACATGGTATGATTTCAATTTTTTTGAATTTTCTGAGACTTTTTGTGGCCTAAGATATGATCAACCTTGGCCAATGTCTTGTGTGCTTATGAAAAGAATGTATATTCTGTTATTTTTAGGTAAAATGTTCTATAACTGTCTGTTAGGTCCATTTGTTCTAGAGTCCCTTTTATGTTCGATATTTCTGCTTCAGTGATTTTCTGCTTCAATAATCTACTCAGCTCTTCACTGCGGTGGTGAATTCCCTGACAATTAAAATGCTACTGTTTATCTCTTTGCCTAGATCTAGTAGAATTTGCTTTACAGATCTGGGAGCTCCTTTATTAGGTGCATTTATATTTATAATTATTATGAATTCTTGGTGAATTGTTTTTTTTAGCCTTAAATAATGACCATCTTTGCCTTTGTTTACCATTGTTGATTTAAAGTCTGTTTCATCTGATATGAGAATAGATAAATCTCCTCACTTTTAGTTTCTATTTGCATGAAATATTTTTTCCATGCCTTTACCTCGAATATGTGAGAGTCTTTGTGAGTTCACTGTGTTTCTTGAAGACAGCATATAATTGAGGTATGTTTTTTCATCCATTTAATCAGTCTCTTTCTTTTAAGTGGGGCATTAAGACTGTTTGCAGACTTAACCATCTGCAAGGCCTATTTCAAATGTTTATCAAAAGTAATTCTCTTCTCCATAAGAAAAAAAATTATTCATTTTTAGTTTTACTAAGGTATAATTAACATACAAGTAATTTAATGTATACATCTTGATGAATTTGGTCATATGCACATACCTGTGATACCATCACTACAGCCAAGATAATAAACATATCCATCACCTCCAAAAAATGTTCATTTTTTTTAAAATGTACAATATTATATTATTAACCATAGGTATTATGTTATACGACATATCTCTAGAACTTATTCCTCTTGCAAGACAGAAATTTTCTATTGATTGAAGAACAATTTCTATTTCCTTCACCCCCAAACCTCTGGCAATAACCATTCTATTTTCTGCTTCTATGAGTATGACTATTTTAGATACCACACATAAGTGGAATAATGAAAAGAAATTTATTTCTTTTAATTTATTATTTTCATCCTACCCTCTGCTCTAGTAAACTGATATTTCATGAGGAAAACAGCCCAATTTATTTTATGGATGGGTATAATATTTATATTCAAACAAGTATAATCTACATGTTTTTTATGTTAAGGATATTGCTAGGATTGTAACTTTTACCTTTGACAGAGTACATAAAATAAACACAAATCTCTGTGTGACTTGAAAAGAATGTGTAATTTAAACAAATGATCTCATCATAGCACAGTAGGCATTAGGAGGTCAAGGTTTTTTGGTGGAAACCCTCCCATGGGCTTTCAATGGGGAGAGGTGGGAATTTAGTAATATTCTAATGCCATCTATTAGAAAATGTTGCTTTTGGACATCACATTATTTTTTTAAGCTAACAAAATAACTATCAGGTATCCACGATCCCTAAATATAATTTGTGTCATTATTTGCATGGAAAATGTAATTATATGAAATTTGTTGGTATTCATACACTAGAAAGACTGTCTCTAGCTTTCCCTCTGAAAGTCAATGCCTCCAGTAAATCTTCAGTTGTCTTGGTAACATTGATACTGATGCACTGTTTAGATAGAAACATGTAACTAAGGTGTCTTGGAAATAGCATTGGCTAGGGAATTGAGATAACATTTCAGATACCACCTTTGCCATAAACTGTGCAAATTGGGTAATTCACTTCTTTGTGCTGTAGTGACCTCATCTGTAAAATGAGGCTACTCTGCCCTGGATGTATCGCTCAAGTTCCATGACCTGAATTTTCATTCCTAAAATAAGTGGTTCTGATTCCCGGTATTTAAATGTTTAAAAACGGTCCATTTGGGTTTATTTATAATTCTTCATTTTTTTCCTTACAAGTAAATAGTATTTCTGTATGTTGATATTTTTATTCAGTACTCTCCATGATCTAGGAATTTAGTTAATGAAGGCTTTTTGGATGATAATTTAGATTACGAAGTTAAGGAGGATGATGTGGATGCTAGTTTGGTGCAAAAATATTATTTTCCCTTCAGTGAGCCACAGTTTTATACAGAAAATTATGCTTTCTTTCTGCTGTATCCTTGTTAGACGTTTAAACTTATAAATACTATTTTGTGTGTTTTCAAATTTATGTGAATTAATTATTTGATTCCAAATGTGGAAGAGCTATCAAATATCATTAAATAGATTAAACCCTTATGTATTACTGATAAAATCTTAGAAATATACCATGTTTCATAGTCATAGGCTTTAGTACTTCAAGAATCAGGATCCCTTAATTAACACATAAGATAATTAGTAAATTACTTAAATTGGAGGTTTTAACTCTTAGTTGCTTGATATTGGAAAGGATTGTATCTGTTGCTATTTAGACCACTGACACAGCAGAAGAAGCTTAATGGCAAATCTATTTAAAAAATTGTTGCTTATAGAGGATACCTCTTCATGCAGGGCTAGGAAAATCCATATATGTGTCTACATTAAGTTCTTAGGGATGTTGTAAAAAATTATCACAACTTTATGGATTAAAACAACAGAAATTTATTTTTTCAGAGTTCTGGAGGACAAAAGTCCTAAATCGATGTGTCCACAGGCCACCCTCTCTCCAGAGTCTCTGGGGGAGGAGAATCCTTTCACGTCTCTTTCAGTTTATAGTGATTTCAGGAGTTCCCTGCTGCTGCGTCACACCTTCACAGGGGCTCCTGCTCTGTGTGTGTGGTCTCTTCTGTTTCTCCCCATGCCTTTCTTATAATGACTTTTAAGGATTTATTGAATTTAGGGCTAGATAATCCAGGATAATGTCATCTCAAAATCCTTACCTTAATTACATTTATTAGGGGTGGGGAACCTTCCGCCTTCTGCTTTCAAGATTGTTCTTCTTTAAGCACCAAATGAGACAAAGAATGCTTCATCTTTCTCTGCTGCACCCCTTTGAATAAAGGGATTTGTTCTGTAAAATTTGGATTCAGTCAAAGGGCCACACTTAAAGACCTAGAAGGCCACGTGTATCCTGAAAGCCACAGGTTCCCCCCTCCACCTAAGTTATGAACATATATTTTGAGGGACTACCGTTCAATCCACTGTAGTTCTGCTCATATGTGTTCCAAAAAACCTTCTTTGGTCTATTACTGTGTAACGCTACTTACATGTTCTTAAAGGGAGAAGTGATCCTAGATGGAGAAGCCACATTATAATCATTTTTGTATTCCTAATGTCTAGCACATTTCCTGACACATAAGTCAACTCATAATACATACATACTCAGCGAATGAGTTTCTTGTAATACCCATAGCCTGAAGGCTATGTCTTGCTTTGTTTAAATATTCTTTTGTTGTCACTTTGGTTAAATACATCTCTTCTTCTCTGTAGAGTATAATACTTAAGAGTTAAGACAACACAGCGAAAAGTCCAACAGAAAAGAATAAGTTCGTATTTTTATTTCTTGTTAGATTTGAGAAATGTGTACTATAATTTTGGATCTACCTTTAACTGGGAGTTTATCCATTATGGCTTAATTTACTTTTTATTCATAAGAATTAATTTAGATAACCTTTTAAATTCATTTAAACTCTTGAAAGTGACCTAGTTTCAGTCCTTTTTCTAATCTTGGTTTTGGCACTTTACAGTTACATAGTGATGAGCAAATTATAGAACCTTTTTAAGCCTAAGTTTTCTCATCTGTAAAGTGGGGGTTGTCATTCCTACTTCACAGGGATGTGAAATTAAATGACAATATATAAAAAATTACATAGTGTAATTCCTGATGCTAAGGAAACAGTGCATTATTGTGAGCTCTTAACAATGATTGTTGTGACTTTTAGGTCATGCAATAGTTTATTTTCCTGTGAAAAGTTGTACTTAAGATCCATGGAGTTTATAGACGTGATTGAACATCAAGATTTGACTTTTTTTCTGGGCACCAGCCAAAATTTGTTGAGGAGACAAAGGACCTTTCTTTGGGTCTTGTATTGAAACTTTATTTCTTTTTTTTTATTTCAGCATATTATGGGGTACAGATGTTTAGGTTACGTATGTTGCCCTTGCCCCCGCTCCCCCCTCAAGTCCGAGCTTCAAGCGTGTCCATCCTCCAGATGGTGCACATCACACTCTTTGTGTATGCATATACCTGTCCCTTCCTCCCCCCTTCCCCTCCCCCTCCCCCCACCTGACATCCAATAAATGTTATTCTTATATCTGCACTTATGTGTTGATCAGTTAATACCAATTTGATGGTGAGGACATGTGGTGCTTGTTTCTTTAAATTAATTTTAAAATATTTAGTTGACAAATAAAGATTTTACATATTTAAGGTATAGAGTGTGATGATTTCATATACATCGTGTTCTGATATATATCAAATTAATTAACACATCTATCACCACCTATGCTTTACATTAGATTTCCAGAACTTGTCTATCTCCTAACTTAAGTATTGTACCCAACATCTCGCCATTTCCTTCACTCCTCCATGTTACCTTTGAATAATCCTTTACTCAAGAAAATAGTTTTTAAATCAAAAAATATTCCTGAGAATACTACTTTAAAGAATACCATCTAAGCATTGAATTGGAAAGCAGTTCTGTAATGCTGTTTTCTTATTTCTATTTTTGCAGGGGCCCTGAAGGATAGAAGCTGAAATTATGAGGACAACTGACCTCAAAGTAGATGGATTCAGTTTTCATATGTCAATTTACCAACTCCCAATGGTAGTCGGTAAAGAAATATGATCGCTGAGAAAGAGAAAACCACCAATATTAATATAACCCATTTTAAGTGTTTACCTTTTAGTACTTGAATAACTTTGTTCAAGAGAAGTACTCAACAGTATTATGAGGAGACTCTTATTGTGCTCCTTACCCCGAGATAATTGTGATGCCAGAAATTCAAATTTATATTCAGCAATGTGGTTTCCCAACCTTCAGTATTATAAACATCCAGGCAGTGCTTCATTATTGAATGCACATTTGCCATCCTCTAAAACCAGATCATTCTAGGCATAAATTAGACTTCATGTTTCAAGATTATAAAAATTTATAATAATTGTAATATTCACAGACATTCTCCTTGCTCTTAAATCAGTTGAAAACTAGAGCTAATGGGCAAAGTATCCATAGCTACAAACAAAAGGAGCAAATGTTACTGGTTGACTTGCAAATAGCTGTGTGATAATGTAGAGAGGAGAGTATAGTCTCATTTATAGTGTCTGAAATTGAGTTTCCTCTTTAAAGGACAAAGTAATTTAATTTGTAAAAACGGTTGAGTTTTATTACGTAAGAAAAACTCTCTTTTAACAGGTTTATTCAATTGTATTCCCTCATTATACTTGTATTCACTTTTCCATCTGTGGGTGGAATTTATTACAATTACCAGTTTTATACGGAATGAGACAAAATCTCCAAGATTTATTTCAATAAAACATTGAATTCCTTGGCATTAACAATAAAGTGTATATGCTTTCTCTAATAAAAACCATACTTTATTGTTTAAATCCTGTCTTCCCTCTTTCCTCACCCACATGAATACATGAATTGTTACTTTAAATTTTGAAATGAAACCAATTAATTCATAAACATAGGCAGTGGATAATGTTGGTATCACATGTAAATTTCTCAGCGTGTTTTTCGTGGACCAGCAGCATCAGCATTATCAAGGGACTTGTTAGAAATGCAAATTCACGGGCACCATCCCAGACCTACTGAATCGGAAACTCTGTAGGTAGAGTTCAGCAATCTGTGTTTCAACAAGCCCCTCTGGGAAACCTTAATGCATGCTAACATTTGAGAACCAGTGGTTTACAGCATTCAAGGATCCCTGGGTGCTGTACGCTCTTATTCACTGCAGAGACTATCTTTGTGCACATGTGGGAGTCTGTGCATTATGCGTAAGGGGGGTTGAATCTTTCTATAAATGTTTCGAATAAGTCACCTGGCTCATACATGTGGACTAGATTATTTAGATATGTTGGTCCATCCTGTCCCTTAACTCTGCTTTCAATTTACAGAAAAGAAATCACATACACTCACTAATAATTGGGAGCAAAATAATGGACACATTCGGGTACAAAGGGATACAAAGGACATTGGAAATCAAAAAAGGGAGGCTGGGAGGGGAGTGAGGAGTGAAAACTTACTTGTTGGATACAAGGAACACTATTCTGGTGACGGGCACTCTAAAGCCCTGACTTAAGCATCATACAAGGTATTCATGTAACAAAAACATTCGTACCTCCTTAATATTTTGAAATTAAAAAAAAAGAAAACCCTACTCTATTTTATTTTGTTGTGTGGATGGCCCATTGGTGATTTCTTCTATCTTTAGACTGAATTCCAGCTCTTTGTTGCAACATTAGGGCCCTATCTTAATAGATAATCCAATTATGCAAGACAAAAGGGAGGACAGGTGGTATACCTGATTCTTTTACACACACCTGATATCAGTGATACCTCAAAACAGTCCTTCACAGTAACTCTCATTATGTTTTCTAGCTTTATCACAGTATAACTTGTGAAATATAAAAGGCACCTTTTTAAAATGTACAATTCAATGCATTTTAGTGTATTAATGAAATTGTGCTTCCATGACCACAACGAAATGTTCACACATTTCCATTTTGCCAAAAAGATTCTTCACAATTCATTCCAATCAATCTCCACTCTCTCCTCCAGCATCAGATGCCACATTGCATCTTCTGTCTCTATATTTCAGGACATTTCATGTAAACAGAATCACACAATCAGTAGTCTTTTGTGTCTGGCCTCTTTCACTTACAGTGTTTTTGAGGTTCATTCATTGAATATTCACATACGTCTCTCTATGAGGATGTATGTTTTCATTTTTCTTTGGTTGTAGAACTGTTGAGATACGTGGCAAGTTTATGTTTAACTTTTTAAGCAACTGCTAAACCATTTTCCAAAGTGTACCGTTTAATTTCTCACCAGCAATGTATGTGGGTTCCAATTTCTCTATATTCCCTTCGACACTTTCTGGTCTATCATCTGAGTATATGAGTATCATCTACCATATGAGTACAAAGTGTTGTATCATTGTGGCTTTAATTTGCATTTTCCTAATGATTAATGATATTGAATATTTCTTATGCTCACTAGCCATGTGTTTATATCCATTTAAATATTTAGCTGATAGTTACAATGGTTTTTGATCATGTGTGTAGTTCTACAAGATGTTTATACATTCTGGGTACATGTTCTCACATATAAGTTTGATAAATATTTTCTCCAAGACTGTGTTTTTTAAAATTTTTCTAATATCATTTGAAGCACAAAATTTTTCATTTTGATGAATTCTAACTTGTCATTACTATTCTTTTATAGATTCTAATTTTGATATATCCAAGAACTGTTGCTTAATCAAAAATTATGAAAGATTTCCCTTCTATTTTCTTCTCAACATTTTATAGTTTGGGCTCCTACTTTTAAATCTATGATTTAATTTGCCTTATTTTTGTATATGTCATAAGGTAACAGTCTATTTGTTTTCTGTATGCCTAATATCTTTTTTGTTCTTCTAGTCCTATTTTATTATGTATTTTGGCTTAAATAGACATTGTCTAGTGAACCATTTTAAATTCTTGGATGTTTTGCTTGTTTTGATTTGTTTTGTTTTTAATACATTTAAGTTACATTCTTTTTAAAAATTGTATTTATTGGTTGATAGATAAAAATTATATATACAATGTTATTTTGAAACATGTTTACATTGTGGAATGGCTAAATTGAGCTAATTGGCATATGTTTTATCCCACATACCGTTTTGAGAATATTTAAAATCTTCTATCTTAGCGATTTTCAAGAATACAATACATCGTTATTAACTCCAGTCATCAAGTAATACAGCGGATCTCTTGAAGTTATTCCTCAGATATGAGATTTTGTATTCATTTGGCCATCATCTCCCCAAACAGCCCCCACACCCACCCGGAGTCCCTGGTAACAACCATTCTGCTCTCTACTTCTCTGAGTTCAAATTTTTTAGATTCCACATATAAGTGAGATCATGTGGTATTCGTCTTTCTGTTCCTGGCTTATTTCACTTAATTGAATGTCCTGCAAGATCATCCATGTTTTCACAAAAGACAGAATTTTCTTCTTTTTTAAAGTAAAATTGTATTCCATTGTTTTATATATATGTAAACATACATACATTTTATTTATCCGTTCATCCTTTGACGGACACTTTGGTGATTAACATATTATTACCTTTGAATAGAAGATCTGTCTTATCACCAGCAGCCATCCCATCACCAAAGTGCCTGATAAATGTCTAATCATCCTTTAAAAACTAGTTTGGCTAACGCTCTCATTTGAGGACTTCCCTCATATCACTCCCCGCATGTAAATCCCCTATACCTGTACATTTATCAATAATTATACTTATTATAGGCAATATTGTAATTTTAGGTTCACTTTGAATCTCTATGAAGTGATGAACTTTCCAAGAGTATATTGTCATCTTCATCTATGCAATCTTGGTATCTACTTTAGGAGCTGAAGGATTCTTAGAGGTTGCAAACGTTTAGTTTGTGGTTAAATCACTAGCAACTCACAGAGCTGATATTAGATCCTAGGTCCACTGACTGACTCATGGTCTAGGATGACTTCAATTCCTCTTCTATTTCCTTAAGTGTCACCTTGAACATCATTTTTAGTTTCTGCAAATTCGATTTGTTAACCTTATGAAGAGTGGCAGGGTCCTTCCCTTATTGTGCCTGTTAGCATCCTTTACTTTTATCATAATATTTATTTTATTATATTTGTCTGATTTTCTGTCTTCCTCCTCCACCAAAACTATGATTTCCTTAAAAAATGGTCGCAATTACCTCTCGATCCCCATCAATGAACACAGTACTTAGCACAGGGAAGGGACTCAGCAAGGTTAGTAGAATTTAGTCTAATTAAATTAACACAACATTTGAAGTTAACATATTTGACTGAATTGTGAGGATAATATAATCAAGTCATATATTTGTTCTTAATCGTAAGACCTGGATAGATTTTAGAAAACTCCACCAGAAGGTTATAACTAACTGGTACAATGAATTTCAAACAGATGGTCAGCAATAATGTCAAGCCCGTTCTTATTTTAATTCCTTTGATAATTATGTGGTGAACCTTGACATTGTTTGTTTTGATAGTCAAAATAATCATCATTCACTACATTCTTTTTATTATGAGAGCCTAGAAATCAGTGAATGTGGTAATTCAGCTCTTTTACATGGGCAGTTTTATAGGCTAAATCATTATGTTGGAGAATTTTAAAATTATAATTTTTTTAAGTTGTAAATTATTTTTTAAGGAAAACATGTTTTATTTGTTAAAATGTAGTTTACTTTATTTTGACATGGCCACTATCTAACACAGAAAGATTTTTTTCTTATGTGGTCTGGTGTGTAGAAAGTGGGTAGTTTTAGGCCTATCATTTAAATAATTTTTCTATTGTCTTTCAAGTGATTATAAATATTATTTACTTTGATCTATTTGGTTATAGAAATACTAAGGAATTTAATAAAAAATATTAACAATGTAATAACCTTGGCTACATCGTAAGAGTTATCTGGAGAGCTTTTAAAACTACAAAGCTCAGACTCCATTCCCAAAACAATTAAACCAGAGTCTCTGGGGGCATATCAGAAAACAAATTCCCTATATTAACAATAGATATGAACAAACTTCACTATCATTTTGGCATTTTGCTTCTGTTCTGCTTATGTTTTAAAAATTTTGAAGTGCTACTAGTAATACCAGAAACCAGGTATTTAGTAAATTTCTATATTTTAAGTCATTCTTTTAAAATCACAGATTAAGATAATATTATTGAGACATTTTCAAAAATCTTTCAAGTGGCCTACATTTCTGTAGCACTTGGTACTTTTTGGTGCTTCTAACCTAAAAATGTGTTAAAACAGGACAATGGAAGGTCCTTTTAATAATGTGAAAAGAGAGTCAAGTATTCCACTTTATTATTGAATAATGTTAGCTTTATTATTATAATAGAATACAGTATGACATAAAATTAAGAGCTTTTGCTAAACTCTGTAAAGCAACACATGCATCTGCCATAAACAACCTTGATTCATGTTAAGTTTTATTGCCACTTCACTGCACTAAGGTGCAATAAACATTCAGTGTCATCTTTAAAAAAAAAATTCCTGGGAGTAAACAGGAACTGTTCCCTATAAGAATGTATCTTTATTTTCAAGGAAGACTTAACTAGTATTACATGGTTTAGCAAAGCACTGTAGAAAAGCTACATAGAATTGTTTGTCTTTGATAAACTGTGCAATCAATTTATACAGTAGAATACCATCCACATATACTAACAAACTAAGAAATGATAGAAATGCAGTCATTGCATAGCAGAAAGCAGACTAATAAGAAATATTCACATCTAATGAACAAAACACACACAAAAAGTTAGCCATGAGGAGTATGAAAGGTTAAAATCTCTCAATAAACACGTTAGGTTAACGCCGAAAAATAACAAGATAAACAGCAACACAGAAGTCAGAGCCATAATTTATTTTATTTTCTATACATAATATCTATACATGATAGCAGAGGATGAAATGTCCTTGGTTCAGCCTTTATTGGCCTAGCTCATGAAATTTAGGCAGGACCAAATCAAACAATGAAGCACATTGAAAAGAAAAACCAGAGTTTGTTTAGGAAAACACAGTGTATTTTCCTACATCATTGGATAGCAGCTTTTTGAGAAAAACATTGCTCAGAACTTGGGTATGGATCCCAACTGCCTTATTTGGCAATTACGCTAGCAGGTTTATGTTGTAGTAT
The DNA here is from genome assembly GCA_963575035.1 of Avahi laniger. NCBI lineage: Eukaryota > Metazoa > Chordata > Mammalia > Primates > Indriidae > Avahi > Avahi laniger. Next base: position 19,229 of record CAUYSK010099909.1, read on the forward strand.
TCTAAATGTGTTTAGACCATGACCTGTGGATTCTGAACATGAAATTTAAATATCTGTGATACTCTGTCAGACAAAAGGAGACTTCAAAAATACCTTCTGCATAAATATTTATCTCTAAAACATCTGGGCAGTAATGAAACAGACTAGAATTTTTATTGAGAATAGTAATGGACCTCTGTAATTTAAAGCCCTTACATAGTATACCTACAAATATATTGCTACAGTATAAATGAAATGTAATAATATTACTCAATAAAAGCTATTTTCTGTACATTCTTTTATGTATTTTATATTTAATGCTACATATGGTACAACACTTATTGAAGTAGTTGGTATCAGCAAGTATAGCAATAATGTACAGTAGATTTTTCTAGCTCCAACTAATGCTTCCCATTTTCTTTTTATATTACAATAGTCTAAAATAGGGAAATGTGGTGTGGCATGACTTGAACAGATAGCAACTGATCTACTACTGTACACGAGACAACGTTTGAAATTATCAGCTTTTTCTACATAAGTGGACTTCATACCCATATGTTTTAAGTTCCATCTGATTCCTACCAGCTGTTCTGTTCTTAAATGCAGGCTCTAAATGCATTTCCATAGCATTTAACAACATTATAACAGCTAAGAGTGGCGATTCCTATGCAATATTTTAAGAACACAACTTTTAAAAAAGTAAAAAATGTACAATCTCATGCTGTATATTTACATATATAATTTATATATTCTATTTTTGTTTGCTAGTCATAAATTTCAATCTACAGCTTTTAATGTCGTTATATAAAAGAATACATTCAACAATTCTAGAGCTTGCAAAATATTTTTGCCCCTCTATAAACATCTTTATAATGAGAATCAAATGATAATTGGGCCCATGTGCTATCAGGAAATAGGGTGGAAAAGGGAATATTTTTAAATTATTTTATTCTATTTTAATTTTTCTTTTTAGTTTCTATTGAGTGTATGTGTCTGCTAAAATGATTCTTCCTTGAGTCTAGCGGTAAAAGCTCAGACGATAATGAAGTAGCCTATTTAAAGCATTTCTCTCCATTGGACTAAATGTGCTCTACAGTGAGCAGCTGCACCTTTGCCTATGAAATTTCCACGAATTTTGAAATAGCATTTTATGACAAAATAATGCAGTAGTCATTTTTTAAGAGGAAAAAAATGGGGATTTTTAGTTTTGGAAAGAAAACGTTAAAGCTATCTATACATCAGCTTAAAAAAACTAAACAAAAACATAAGCACGCCATAGTTTGTGCAATAAAGACATAGATCTTTTAAATTTTTTCTTCGTGAAACATTTATAATTTATCCTTTTAAACACTTTCACATAAAAATATTTTTGACATATACAGTATCTCTTTTCTTTTAGAATATTTGGAAATATATATCTACAAATGACCTTGGGGTAATAGTTAAGTTTTATTTTTCTTCTACTTTCCCTCTTATCTTTGAACCTTCTTCCCCTTTTTTCCTCTCTCGTTCTGTCTCCTTCTGACATGATTTTGCTCTCTCATTTTCTCTCTCAGAATCCCATCTCCAAACTATATACTCCGCTCTGCTCTGGACTGCCAGACAGGGGTCTCTGGTTCTTATTAGGAATTATGGAAATAAGGAAACCTTCAAATTCTTTAAGACAGAGGCAATAAAGCAGATGGGAATTACTGCATCGAGAACATAAAGCAGTTCCCAGTGTAGAAGACTGAATGATGGAAGATGACTAGAAAGACCTATTGGTGTGGTGTGGGGGCTTTTAGCTGAGGCTCTCTGTTTAAATAGGTAGCCCAATAGACTAAGTTAAAGATTCCAAACAGCAGCGGGAAGGCTATTCTTGACAGTCGGTCAATTTTGCTGACACTGTTGAAGGTCTTCTTGGGTTCCGGTGGTTTTGTTTCGGGCTTGACCTCTTTTGGTTCTATGGTTGCACTTTTAGCAATGGTGGCTAAGCCAGGGTCACCCCTGGCCAAATTCGGGGTGTAGCTGGTTGCTGTAGGAGCGTAAGTGTTGTTTTTCTTAATGAGAGGATCCTTCACTTTCTTTGGCTGTGGAAGAAAGAAAACAGTAAAGCATTTTGTTTAGTAAAACCGTGAGAAGTAAAAATTATAAGTTGTTAAGCAAAGTAGCCCTTACTTTGGAACCAAAGTCTGTGCTTTATTTAAAAATCTAAGAAACATAATTAATGACCACTTTATTGGGATAAATTTAAAATATAGATAATATCTTCCAGCCTTTGCCATCAAGAGGTGGAGCACCTTAGATTCTATTAAATATGGTAGATGTTATCACCACAGGGATTATTTAATCTAATACATTTGTGCAACTATGACATAAACAGTCGACTGATTTTATACTATAGACCCTTCCAGCCTCCTTAACATACTTTTACTATGCAATATAGAATGCAGCAATATTCAAGTGGATTTGACCACAGAATTGAATTTTCAATTACTGTCTCAAGACACCACTATTCTGTAGAATAAAATTGGGAAAAACTGCTGTAGTGCGAGTCCTCCTAGATTATTTCTAAAACATTTCTTGGTGATGTTTGCATGTTATGATCCCTAAAGCAATTGTCTATGTTGGAAAGAGAAAATGTGCTTGCCTTTGATTTCACTGAAAATTGTGGATGATTCAATTTGCAAACTCAATTCAATGAAAGTATTACAGTTAGTTATAAATTTATGATAGAAGTGATTAGTTTCAGAAAACAACTGGAAGACTATGATTTTCAAGTTACAAAAATCATAATAGACTTGATAAATAATGGATTTGCATAAGTTTATGTGTTCCTAATTTCAGATTGGTTAAAAGTTTGTCCCTGTTCTCAAATCAATAGAGACAACAGGAAAGCGTATTTGACTAGAAATCTTTACCTTCGTGTGTCTCCTTTATGTCCTTCACTCTTCTCTGCAGTCTATCCACCCAAACAACCTCTCCCTTTAGCAATAACAAAATTATCTTAGAACTTAATTATTTATGACATAAGAAAAAAAAAGAATCTTCATTTCTCCTCTTTCTGCATACTCATGCAATCCCCCAAGCCCACACTTTCCTTCTTATAGGTTTAAAGAGACATAATAGTTATGTATCAAGGGGACTAGGAAAGCATTTACCTTTTCTGGAACCACACTTTTGCCATCCCATGCATAACCTCTCTTGGTGAAATAGTTTACAGTGGCAAACTCAATCAGAGCTGAGAACACAAAGGCATAGCACACTGCAATAAACCAATCCATAGCTGTTGCATAAGCCACCTTAGGGAGGGAATTTCTGGCACTGATACTCAAAGTTGTCATGGTGAGCACAGTTGTCACTCCTGTAAAGAAAAATATTAAATGGATATGTAGGTCCATGCTACAAAATTTTATCACTGGAGGTCAGCCTACTTGAATGAAGGGGAATCAACAGTATCATGACAGAATGTGGGTGCTAATTCACCCCTTTTGGGTTTGGGATAGATGAGTCTTCATTTAACCCTGGTGTAGCTTGTGGTTCATAGTATGGCAGTACTGAGGGTGATATCTTGCAGGGATAAACTACTCCGCTATTGAGGAGCTATTGATAAGATAGTGAACTCCTTTAACTGGGCACTTTGAACATGGTGTCCTGGGTAAGATCGGAAATAACACTCCTCACTGTACTCAACTCTTGAAATATTAAGAAATCGTAGATCTTCACGTTTCTGATCCATAAGAAATTTCTAAATCCTCAGTTCTGTTTAATATTCTGTGTATCCCAAATGTATAAACCAGGAAGCCAATGACTTCTTGGTAATTGATAGGTAATTGAACAATTTGGGGATGATAATTTTCCACATCAACTCTTCTGTTTTTATTCTCATTTGTTTCTAATTCTAAAATAGCTATTCTTTTAAAGAAATTCCTGACGCTAACACACGTATGTGTGTATGTGTGCATGTGTATGCCAACATACATATAGACATGTATTATACACACACATACACACACACATATATATACAATACTAAGTTTCATGTAACTTGCTAGAGGTCACAGGGTTAAGAATTAGCAAAACCAACATATGAACACAGGTTTGTCTGATTCAAATGTTCACAATCTTTCCCTTTCTGCTAATGCTGCCTCATCTTCCCTATTCTGCAAATCTATCCATAGCAGTTTTCAAGTTGGCCCTGTTTAGTTTATTTAGATAATTATATGAGGCAATATGTGAAAGATGATATCCTTTAATGTTCATTTAACAAATTAATGCTGTGTCCCTACTATATGTAATGCACTGTACTAGGTACAGAAGTATAATGCTATAAGGTTCCTTCTAAGCCATTTAAAAATATTTAAGAAACAATTCATAGTAACCCAGCTGGGGTAGATCAGGCTACATAATGTGGAAACAATCCTGACCTCTTCCAAGGACAAGTCTAAGCCTCCCCACTTAATTAGCTCTATGACTTCAAGTAAGTGAATTAACTTGTAGGAACCTCAGACTCCATATGTGTAAACATGATAATTTGTCTTTTCTTCTCTCTACTGTCTATACCATCATTGAAATTCTAGGAAAGGAAAATTTCTGCCTGGTCATTCACAAGGTTATTGTGAGGATTAAATTTAATAATATGTGAAAGTATTTTAAAGATTATAAATAAAGTATTGCTGTGGAAGGTGTTGTCATTCCATGTATCTAAAACTCATATCTATGATTCTTTCTTTTGACAAATTTTAGAAAATCAGCATTGTCACATAGCTGGTAGGTAGCAAATTTTTGTAAGCTGCTCTAAACCAACCAGTGTTCCCTAGTTTTCCATGAATTTCAAGGTAGATGGGCTTTGTAACTACATTAGGAAATGATATGATTAAGGAGAAACACTGTGAGATTTTTTATTAAATTGCATTTTAGATATTTGTTCAGAGTTGTAAGAAATTGACTTACTTTGAGCTTTGGGGATTTACAGAAAGTTCTGGAGCATTATCCATATTACATAACTAACAAATGGTTTAAGGAATATTGGCTGGAAAACTGCCTCCAAACTCACATATAAATATTAACTTGAGCAAATAATAAGATAATTAAAAGTCCAGAGTAACCTAGTTTCAAATTCCAGTTCTATAACTGTTGAATGACCTTGGAAAAACTGCCTCAAAATCTTGAGCTTCTGTGTTTTTGGTTTTCTTCTGTTTTTTAAAAAAAATTCTGCATAAATTTATTTTAATAAGTCTAACTCGGAGAACTTTTATAAATATTAAGTGAAATAATGCAATAAAGCCTTTAGCACTTAGCTTGATACTTACTAAGGACAAAATTAATTACTATTAAATTGACAACATCAGTCCTTTTTGATAAATTCCTGTTACAGTGATTCCATTTTTTCAAATTTTGGTTTATGTAGGCAGCTGTCAGAAGTAATATGAGAATAGGTATTCTTAAGCCAAATGTATCCATAATTTAAGAGTAGTTAAGAATAACATAAAGAAAGAGGTGTGTGTGTGTTTGTGTGTGTGTGTGTGTGTGTGTATGTTGTCTTACAATTCTTGCTATAAGTAAAAGGAAAGGAACAAAAATGTGTTGAACAGCTATTAAGTTCTTAGTACTAAGCCAGATGATTTATATATTTTATTTTATTGTTCTCATTTGATTTTTTTTAAATAGCATTACTTAACTTTTCTTGTACTCTAATGTTATAGGCAACTGAAGCTCAGAAAGATGAAGTAAATTGTCTGATGTCCTCTAACTGGTAGGTGGTGAGACTGAACCTAAAACTTGGATCCATTTGGCAGCAAAGTTACGTGACCACATTGTCTACAAACAGCATGGAAGGCCAAGAAGATGATCTTTCCAGGCATAAAATAGACTTCAATTTTGTTGCATCCTGGGTGCCTTTTAATACACTGTTATAAAGTATGGCATTTATTTATTTTTTCTTTTTCTTTTGGTATTTTTTAAAATATTTGTGATCCCCTCAGGCATATCACAGAGTTCAGAAAAATGTGCTGAGTTCAGACTAAAAAGAATGGAGACGTGTGTGCTAAATAAATGTTAAAAGGTTAAAGGTCTGGAAAATTGTATTTGTGATTCTATTTGAACTTAAAACATTATAAATACACAACTTGAAACACAAAAGTACTTGCCACAGCTGAGTTTATAGATATGTAGTTATGTTCACTAAAAGGGCATGTGTCAGTTGAGATACAAGAACGTTGAAAATGCTAATAGCAATGTTTTTCACTTATAAAACATCCTGAAACACTTTACAGAATTTCGAAATACATAGAGTAGGGTTTGTTGGGGTGGGAGTGGGAAAAGTCATCATTAAAAAAAACCTTTTTCACTGTACTTCTGGGCTCATTCTACAAAAATAAAATAAAACAAAACAAAAACACACAAAATAAATATATTCTGTGTTCTGTTTTTTTTTTAATTATTTCCTAGTGAATAAAGGGCTCAAATGGCATATGCATATAGAGGTGAGCATCTTAATAGGAGTTCAGTCTTTAGTGGCTTCAACACTAGTTAATACTGACAAATGGTAATAGGCAAAAATGTGTTTGAAATGAACTGCTCGTTTGCTCTGCAGCTAGAATTATTCTGGCTCTTCACTTCACTGTGTGTTTGGCTAATGTCAGAGCAAAGATTTGGTAGTTTTCAACCTGGAAGCAACTTGCCAAGTTCAGAAGAAAAGATACTTTTCTGAACACTTGTAGCAGAGTCTTGCTTTTTTTCTGAGATTACTGATTTCCTGTGTTGCATATTATTGCAGGATGATAACATAGGAATCTCTCAGGACTTAAAGGCACCAGGTGCCTAGTTGGCATTTGTGGAATGAACCTTGATAACTGAAACTTTCACCAATAAACATATGGTTGTTATTTCTAGATGAACGAAGTTGACCACAACAACCTCATTCCACGTCCTGTCATTGTAGTAGGATAGCACAGATGTGCTGATACAGCGTCATCACTAAGAGTACAGAGCTAAGTGCTTGAGTCTTCTTCCAGACTCCTCCACCTAATAGCTTCTGACTTTGGGCAGATTCCTTAATTTCTTGTTCCTTAGGTTAAACTTTTATGTGATGAAGATAATTATAGTATATAGGCTACTAGGGTTAAATAAGATAATATAGGCTAATTGCGTGGAGCAGAGCCTAGTTAAAAGCACTCAATACATGTTATCTATAATTTTATGATTATTCCATTGTTAATCTCCAGACTATAACTATCATGAGGGGAGTGGTTTATGTTCAGTTCACGACTGTATTCTGTGCCTAGAATGTAGAAGGGCCTCATAGTAGGTTTCAAATACAAATACATTGAATGAATCAATCAATAAATTCGTTATAGTGGAATTTTTATCAGTCTGTAAAGTATAATCATGATAGCATACTGGGATACAGGCAGGAAATACCTCTTTATATGAAACACAAATTCTATAATAATAAATTACAAGGGAAATTTTCCTAATTAGTAAGAGGTTTTTTATTCTTTAAACAATTCCCCACTAAATTGCCTTAACTTGAAGCATTTAGGTCATTTACAATATTTCAATAGGAAATACATGCATTTGTAAGTCTTCAGGGGCACACAAATTAGGTATAGTGAGATATTCCTAAACTGATATCATGGTTATTAATTAACTCTCCCTACTTAAAGAAACCCGACTTCTACATATGTATGTACTTTTGCTGCTATTTTTCTAAGATTTCTAAAAAATGCACTGATACATGTTATGCATTCTAAACATATGATTTAAATATTAAGGTTTCTGTGTATGCACTTTTAATCAGGTATGATGCACTTTATTCCTGCTTTACTCCATTTCTATCCCAAAATATCAAGTCAAATGTTTATTAATACATATATTCACATGCACTAAAACAGCATGCTCTTTCAAGAAAGTATACCATGAGAATGACAATTCCTTGAACCTTTCTATTGAACTAACTTCATATTTGAATGTATAATGATTGTTTCATTCTCTTTGCAATGTCACAGATACGATATAACTTGCCTTCCATACCCTTGCAGTGGTATATTGACTGGCACTTACCAAACACAGTTCTCGCTGGTACAGACTCTCTGTTGAGCCAGAAGGAGACTTGTGAGAGAATAACTGTCATTATGCAAGGCAGGTATGTCTGAATAACAAAATAGCCAATCTTTCTCTTCAAGTGGAAATGAGTGGTCATAACAACATATTCTCCTAGAGAGTGAAACAGACAGTGAGGTTGAACAATTTGACCTTGAAAATAAATGTTATCTCAGAGGTTTACTCTCAGGAGCAAAGGCCTGGAGGTTAGACACATCCTTTCTCCACCTAACACCCAATTCTTGGAGAGAAACCTTTTTTATCCAGAAGAGAAAAGAAACATTTTTAACACACAGGAAAATAGCTCTGAGGATTAGATGGAGGTACCAGAGTCTTCATGGATATTTTTACCTCCTAATGTTAATATATCATATGTTTAAGGGACAAATCTGAAAGTATATTTACAGATTGGCTTTACTAACTGAGAGGACTATGTGCTGCATTTTCTGACATACACCATTGGATCAGAAACAGATCAGATCCTCAGTGCCTCCATTACAGGGCAAATTCACAATGTCTACTGAAGGAGCTTTGGTGTGCAGGTCAGGACAGTTTAATTCTAGCTCCAGCACTTCCTTAAGTATCTCTCCAACCTCAGATGAGTAATTTAGCTCGGCCTGATGGACAAAATAACAAGAGTAAGCTAGAATCCATTGTTTTGTAACACAGGTAAAGGTTGGAAAAAGGGCAATGAAATGTTTTACAAGTTGTCTCCTTAAAACCCCTCACCCTTTTTGGGAATTAAAACCTGCATTCCTTCTCCAAGGCCAGTAATCAAATGGGCAGAAAAATGTTCTTTGCTGTTTGTTTTCTAATATCTTAAACCACAGGAGATGGCTCAACAGAATTGTCCGACAAGGGTCACCCGAGATAAGGTCAACTGAAATCACCAATTATAGTTAAACAACAGCCCGAAGCCACAACATTGACATTGGTTATATAGACTGAGCCCAACTACCAAAAAAAACCCATTTAGAAAGCCCTCTTTTCCTGCTTAAAGGCAGGATGGCAGTCTTTAAGATGCAAATCCACTGCCCTCCTCATTTGCCAGCAAATTAATAAACTTATCTTTCCCTTTCCTCAAACCACTTGTCTTCATACTTCATTCTCACTGATTTGGCCAAAGATTCAAGTACTCAATTTTCAGTAACAGTCTCTCAAAATTTATTTTTCAGAATCACCTAGGAAGCTTTTGAAAAATGCAATTCTTCAAATTCCACCTACATTCACAAACCTCTCTTTGAATTGCCAAGAAAATCTGTATTTATAACCAGCCCATGAGCTTCCCCACTTCTAACATGGTCTGGGAAAAAAGTGGATTGCTTAAGCACTCTACATAGTTTTTACATAATCCAAATTCTGACTTCATTTTTCAGGTGTGAAGCAATACACATACAACCCAAATTGCAAAAAGATTTTATTTTTCTTTGCTTTATATTTTCTCAGTTACAAAAGTTAGCCGTTTTTATCCTTATTCACTCAGAATGTATGTCTAACTAACGGTGGGGAGGAGAGAAACAGATGTGCTCTGGCTAAGAAAATATCACTTTCTATAGAATTCACCTTTCTCTACCTTTTTCCTTCCTTTCCCCTCCAAACTTCTCCCTCCTCAACCTAATATTTTTATCTCAGACCATGGACATATGACTGCAGCCCCTATAATGTGACTATAATTGCTCGGGACTTCATTATCTTCATAACTACAGCCTCTTTCTCAGTCTTCCAGCAAGATGCTCACCTTCTTCAGAGCATCAAATAATGACTGTCCCTACCTTCTGGACAGCACACTCTCAATTTTCATTTTTCTTTTTTTTGCTCATTTTCTATTTCTTTTTTTTCACTTATTGATTATTTCAATTAGAAATTATTTATGGAGTTTGTCATATTCATCAGATACTTCTTTTCCTCTTTCTTTAATGTAAATGTGAGAGTTTCTAAAGAAAAATGAGGTGCAATTCTGTCTTCAGCTCTCTTGCTTACATTTTCTTGATTTTAACAAGCAATTCTCTGTCATATCCCTGCTCATAGTGTCATCTTTATCTAGATGTGCAAATGGCTGCAAAATCTGCATTTGTAAGTGACCACATTTTCAAAATTAAGACCTAGATTCCCAAATCTAGACTAGACAATATCTATCTCACAGATACTGATTTTTCACTAATACCACCAATTAAATCTGTTCAAAACTCTCTTTAGGTAACTCTTCTCACAAAAGAATGACCAGCACATGGCAGTGCTGCATTTCCACTGGGGTCCTCTTTTAATTAATGGCACTGTCATCTGTCTGTTTACTCAGGTTAAAAACCTGGAATTAGTCCTTGGATGTTAGGTAGTGCTTTGGAAAGAAAGAGGAAAGAGTCAGTTGATCATCACAATTTCAATTCCAACTATACAGTATCTCTTCCTACCTCATGGTCACTGCATTTATGTCCTTTGTGGATTCATTAGAATAACCTACTACCTGTCTTGTTTCCCATTCTAACTCCAATTTTCCCTAATTTTTGATGTAGCGTGATCTTTCACATATATGATCATACCACTCATTTTCTTATTTACAACACCTCAATGGATTCTCATTATCTAAATCAGAGTTTCTCAACCTGAGCACCATTGACATTTTGGACCAGATGGTTGTTTGTTGTATGGGGCTGTCCTGTGCACTATAGAATTTTTAGCAGCATCTGTGGTCTCTATGCACTAGATGCCAGTAGCTAACACTTTACTCTCACCCATGACAATATAAACTCTCTCTACACAATAACAAGCAAACGCCCTAACTTGCTTTCCCAAAAGTATGCATGTCATAGCTTTAATATGCATTTCATTCTCATGTCTCTCCAGATGCTTTTACATCCCAATATGTTGCCTACATACCTCTATTTGACATTTTCTGTGGCTGACTATTTTGTTCATCTATAGGCTGGGTCCAGCCCACATACCACATCCTCAGTGGAATAAAAAGGAATGTCCTATAGAGGAACGTGTATTTGCATGAGAAGCAAATGTATTCAAGTTTAAAACCCATATCCACAAGTTTGTTGCCAAGTTGCCTTGGAAAACTCACTTACACTCTTATCCTCAGTTTCCTTGTTTACAAAATAGTCATAAGTATAATAAGGGGAGAATAAAGAATAATGGCTCCAAATAAGATGATAATATATAAGCACGTTACAATGCATTTTAGTTCTTTTATCCATTTTCTTCACTCTTCTCACCAAACAGTATTGGTAGAAGTATCAGTAGAAGAAACACATTCATTGTCTACAGCAGGAAATCATCCATGCATCCATGCAGGCTTTCATTATTAATTGTTATTAATGACATACCTGACATTTACTGAGCACTTACTAAGTAAGTTCAACTTCTTAGTTCTTGTTTATATTTATGACAATATATCATACTTTGTACTTGAGTTATTTATATAAATATATCCTTCCCACCAAACTTCAAGCTAATTGGGGAGAAGGATAGCCTTTGGATAAGCATTACCTTCCATATCCGCAGTGTTCAATACCTGTCTATGTTGAAAATGGATGCACTGAGGCTTTAAGGCAATCAATCAAAATGAAATTCACAAATATCTTTCTTTTGAAGGATAAAAAAATGTTAACTAATTAATTTCTTTTGTATTTTCTGTGTATTCCTTTGGTGACATCTCCAAGGTCGTTTGAAAAGAAAGAAGTGATCCAAATTTAGAAAAATGCAGAAAAACAATTTTCCCAAGACTCTGTTAAAATATAGCCTTGTGTGGATATGTTACATTTCACCATTCCCAGGGTGCACATTATTCCTAATAATTCATTCAATTGTGGCCTGCAAAATGTCACCAGCTCAAAAAAAAATCCATCTTTTATAAATAATGTCAGAAAAATGAGTGCCTATATGTATTCCATTATCTTTTGATATTTGCAATGTGACATTTTTGCAAAGATTCTAAAAAGAATATAATTTTTGGAGATCTGAAGAACTGTTATTTGACATTATATTTGTTTTATAAACAACTTCTTTCCTATCAGATTAGGGGAGGAATAAGAGGAATTTCAATGTTTTGAAACCATTTTTCTAAATTAAATAAAGTCTAGAAACTGTTGGCACACAACTTTTAAATAAGAAAAGAAAAGGGCAGGAATATCAGAATCATTTTGAATTAGCTTAAAAATGAAATAAAAACACAGCAACAACAAAAACAGTCTCCTAAATTGGATTGAAAGAGTGTCTAGACATCAAGTGCTTATGCATTAGGCATGTGAAATTCTTTTCCTCTAATTCGACAGTCTAAAAGAATGGTAATTCAAATATCCTTGCTCTCATCTAACTCTGAGAGAAACTTGTAAATTAGATATGACAATATTTCTGATATATTACAATACAAAAATTAAGGAGAATGGAAGAAAAGAAGCAGGGGTATAATTTTGCAAAGCAGCATTAAGGGTTTGTTTAGACCTGACTTCCAATCTTTGCCTTCTCAAATGTTAGTTACTTTAAGGTAAATACTTTGTTTAACTTCATTTGGCTTCAGTTTCCTGATTTGTCCAGTTAATATGATAGTACTTAAATATTTTGGGGATGCTGTGAGGATAAAATTACATAACAGATGTGAAAGTACCTTAAAAAATCAGAGCCCTATGCCGATTTACAATGTAAAGGTAGAAAAGATAAGTGTATTCTTTATCCAGCTCAGGAAATTAGCCATTCAGTCTTTCAACAATTGTATTGAACATTGATTGATTCCATGTAAAGCTGTCAGTTTCCTTCAAAGTAGTCTAAACTCAGTGTTTTCCATAGATGCTACCATTTCAAAATGTGAGATATATTAAAAATCTTATTGAAATGATCATGGATCAGCAGAATCAACATCGTTAAAATCTCCATACTACCCAAAGTGATTTACAGATTCAATGCAATCCCTGTCAAAATACCAACATCATTTGTCGCAGATCTAGAAAAATAATTCCACGCTTTGTTTTGAACCAGAAAAGAGCCAAAATAGCCAAAACAATCTTAAGCATAAGGAAAAAATCCAGAGGCATCACTTTACCAGACTTTAAGGTATGCTACAAGGATATAGTAACTAAAACAGAATGGTACTGGCACAAAAATTGAGATATAGACCAAAGGAAGAGAACAGAGAACCCAGATATAAAACCATCCACATACTGTCATCTGATGTTTGACAAAGTAGACAGCAATATACACTGGAGAAAAAAAATCCCTATTCAATAAATGGTGCTGGAAAATTGAATAGTCACATGTAGAAGATTGAAACAGGATCCACATCTCTCACCACTTGCAAAAGTTAATTCAAGATGGATAACAGACTTAAATCTAAGATAAGAAGCCATAAGAATTCTAGAAGAAAATGTTGCAAAACCTCTTCTAGATATCAGCCTAGGCAAAGAATTTATGAAGAACACCCAGAGGGAGATCACAGCAACAACAAAAATAAGTAAGTGGTGCTTGATTAAATTAAAAGGCTTCTGCACAGCCAAGGAAACAATCAACAGAGCAAATAGACAATTGATGGGACTTGGGCTGATTTCACTTCTCTGAAATTGTGAATTGTGCAGCAATAAACACTCTAGTGCAATTGTCCTTCTGATAAAATGATTTTTTTCCCTTTGGGTAAATACCCAGTAGTAGTAGTCGGATTGCTGGATCAAATGGAATGTCTACTTTTAGTTCTTTGAGGAATCTTCACACTACAGAATGGGAGAAAATATTTACATGCTATACATCTGATAAAGGGCTAATAACCAGAATCTACGAAGAACTCCAGCAAATCAGCAAGAAGAAAATCAAACAACCCCATTAAAAAGTGAGCAAAAGAAATGAACAGAAGCTTTTCAAAAGGGATAGACTAATGACCAATAAACATATGAAAAAATGCTCAAGGTCACTAATCATCAGAGAAATGCAAATCAAAACCAGAATGAGATATCACCTAACCTCAGTAAGGATGACTTTTATCAAAAAGCCCCAAAATAATAGATGGTGGCATGAATGTGGAGAGAAAGGAACACTCATACACTGTCACTGGGACTACAAACTGTGCAACCTCTATGGAAAATAGTGTGGAGATTCCTCAAAGAACTAAAAGTAGACATTCCATTTGATCCAGCAATCCGACTACTACTACTGGGTATTTACCCAAAGGGAAAAAATCATTTTATCAGAAGGACAATTGCACTAGAGTGTTTATTGCAGCACAATTCACAATTTCAGAGAAGTGAAATCAGCCCAAGTCCCATCAATTCATGAGTAGATAAATAAAATATGGTATATGTCTACCATGGAGTACTATTCAGCCACAAAAAATGAATTAATACCTTTTGTAACAATGTGGATGGAACTGGAGACCATTTTCCTAAGTGAAGTATCACAAGAATGGAAAAACCAATACCACATGTACTCCCTATTAAATTGGAACTACTCAACCAGCACTCACATGCACAGATGGAAGCACAACTCAACGCAAATCATGCAGATGGGAGGGAGAAGGAGGGGGTGGGTGAAATCATACCTAATGGGTACGATGTATACTATCTGGGTTATGGACACACTTATAACTTTGACTCAAGCAGTACAAAATCAATCCATGTAACCAAAATATTTGCACCCTCATGATATTCTGAAATTTAAAAAAAAAATCTTATTGAAAGGGTGGTGGTTGTATTTTTATAACTGCTTGAAAGATATTTAAATAGGAGTAAGGAGACAATGATCATAGTTCTAGGTCATTTAGCCTCTCTGGATTTGTTTCCTCATTTGTAATACAAACGGGTTCACCAGATGACCACATAAGTCTTTTCTTTTTTCCACATCTCACATTTTACAGTTATAATTATTTCTCTGGAGACAATGCAATAGGTTTTATAAATGGAAGCCTTAGGGTCCTTTGATGAATGTTGATCACCGCTTTCACCCCACAGTCAAAGAAGTTGCTTTTCTCATTTTCTTGACCCTGCAGGGTCATCCTTAAATCAAACCATCAAGAGAGGACTCTGTGTCTAGGAAAGAGGATCCCACAACATCTCTTAGTCATCTGTTTTATGGATTAACAATAGCTACTCAGAAGAAACAGTCTTATTCACCAAACTAACATAAATATCCTGTGACCAGATTTACTTAGGCAAATATGGAGAACTTCCAGTCATTATTATGTCTTTTAAAAAAATATTCTAAGTTACTACATTCTTACTGCTTTCTAGATACTGACATTATTCTTATGCCTAATAACCAATTTAACTATCTTTTGCTTATAAGTTATATTTCATGTCTGTAAATCACTTTGGTAATTTTTGCATGGGATCTTTTCAAATAATTGCTTAGGAAACATAACGTGGTGTGGTGGAAACAGACAGGGAGTTATGCCTGGGATCTAGTTCCAAACTGCTTTCCCTGATAATTAAAACAGAAATGACCACTTTCTTCTTCATGCTATCACATATCTCTCTTGTATTAGCACCATCGCTATTAATAATAATATATGACATTTATTGCATAGCTTTTAAACACCAGATATCCTTCTAAGAAATTTACACATATTTTCTCATTTTCATATCACAGTATTTCATGAAGTAGAAATGTGAGAAAAGATAAGCAGATACATTGAAAGACTTTCTAAAAGTCACACAGTTAGTATGTGGTAAAACCAGCATTTAAACCCTTGTAGAGTCTACACTCTTAACGATTATGCCCCCCAATCTCATATGTCTATGTTGCCTGTTACTAATATGTCATGTAGTTAAGAGTATATACTTTGCATCTAAACTACCAGAGTTCAAATCCCAGATTTGTCGCTTCCCAGTTATGGGCCCCAAATAATATCCCATCTGTAAAATTGGGATAATAATAACATCTATATTCCAGGATTTTTTTTTTGAAAGGTTAGCCATTTCTTTTTTCTCTTTTTTTTTTTTAATTTCAGCATAATATGGGGGTACAGATGTTTAGGTTACGTGTGTTGCCCTTGCCCCCCCTCCCCCCCCTCAGTCCAGGTTTCAAATATGTCCATCCCATTACGTGGTGCACATTGCACTCTTTGTGTTTTTTTGAGACAGAGTCTTGCTCTGTCGCCCCGGCTAGAGTACAGTGGTATCATCATAGCTCACTGCAACCTCAAACTCCTGGGCTCAAGTAATCCTCCTGCCTCAGCCTCCCCAGTAGCTGGGACTACAGACACGCACCACAGCGCTTGGCTAATTTTTCTATTTCTTGTAGAGACTGGGTCTTGCTCGCTCAGGCTGGTCTTGAACTCCTGACCTCAAGCGATCCTCTCGCCTCGGCCTCCCAGAGTGTTAGGATTATAGATGTGAGCCACCATGCCCAGCCTTCTCTACTTTTTTAAGTCTGAATTTTTCTAAATGGACATGTTTATAGACTAAAATGCATGAGGTGATCTCTTTGGATTTAAGTTAAGTAATGAAGCCCATGGGAATCAGTGTACTTCAACATAAATTCTGTTTTTGTGTATGTATGTGGTGCGCTTGTCTGTAAATGTGTGTGTGTAGCTATTATTTCCTTTCTGTCACAGGTTCTCATTGGTTAATCAATTGCAGCTACGGAGACACTAAGGAATAGGGAAAGAGATACTAGCCAAAAAAATGGTTTTGTTAAACTTCTTTTCTAATTATAAGTAATCTAATTTTTTTCTAGAAAACCTGAAAAATACACGTAAAAAGCATGCAAAAGAAAAAGAAAGTGAATTATAATTCTACTAGCCACAGATAGCCAATACATTTCAAGTAATGTCATTTCAGTCTAGCAGTAAGAGTGTAACCTTTTTAAAATTTAAATAAAATAGGGATCAGCTAATCTTCCACTGCTACATGTCCAGCCCCTGCAGAATGCTTTTGGCTTATCATGCTGTACTGTTTGATAGCACAGGTGGAAAACTTGAATGATTATCTTTTGGCAAATGAGAGAATGAAGACTTCATCTGAAGTAGGAAGCAGCTGTCTTGGGCAAGGTGGTCTTCCTAGCCCGGTGCTCTTAGGACCTCTGATTTTTCAAGAGAAGCTAGAAAGCTGTCATCAAAGAGCTGATTTAAAGTCACCTATGGGCCTCCTGATTATAATCTATGGTTTACCCAGGCTGTACCCAATCGTAACTTTTTCCACTCTAATCACAGTGACCTCTAGTTGTAATATTTTACTTTACTTTTATTTTATTTTATTTTTTTTGAGACAGAGTCTCTTTCTGTTGCCCAGGCTAGACTGCCTTGGCATCAGCTTAGCTCACAGCAACCTCGAACTCCTGGGCTCAAGTGATCCTCCTGCCTCAGCCTCCCAAGTAGCTGGGACTACTGGCACACACCATGACCCCCAGCTAATTTCTTTCTATTTTTAGTAGAGACAGGGTCTCGCTCTTGTTCAGGCTGGTCTCAAACTCCTGACCTCAAGCGATCCTCCTGCCTCGGCCTCCCAGAGTGTTAGGATTACAGGTGTGAACCGCCACGTCCAGCCTTTACTTTTATTTTAAAACAAGAATTATAATTTTTGATGTTTTTTAAAGTTTAAAAATATAGACAATTTGACAAAGAAGGAAAAAAGACAAATCATAATCCACCTCTTAGAGTTAACTAATGCATAATAATCTAGTAGATATCTTCAATAATTTCTTTCTATACATACATTTTTACAAATGTTAAATCTTGCTGTCTTATAACCTGCTTTTTTTCACCTAAAAGTAATGTACCATGGTCATATTTCTCGTTCATTGTATAGCATTCTCTACCACCTACTTTAAATTACTCTGTAATGAGAAATTTCTAAACATGTTTGATAAAAAGCTAATTATGGACCATCAATGAATAGATGTTTACAACTTGAATAGGAATTAAATGCACACTTTATCATTACGTTTCTAAAATTTTGCCAGTAGTTTGTGTGTTGTGATAAACTCAAAACTGGTAATCTGGCATGGCTTGGGACATGGGCATCACTTGATTTTGAAAGATAAAGGAATTTTACAGTTGCAGGGGATTTTAGAGCTCATTTATTTAGCTTTCTCTTTTATTAAATCAACTTTATTGAGGTATAATTTGCATATAATAATATGCAGCCATCATAAAGGTTTGATCAATTCCAACCCCTTTTGAAACTATATTTCTTGTTAGCCTAATAACAAACATCTTGCCAGTGAAGTAGGTGTAGAAATTTGCTTTTCAGCTTTCAGAACTAATATTTCCATTAATTTTGTTACAATCAAACATTTCTTGGGCTAACTTTTATCCAAATAATGACTCGTCAAATAACGTCTCCCATTTATTATTAATATATGTGCTGCACATGGGACATGCCAGTAACTAACCTGCATGGTGGATGGTATCAACATCCACATTTCACAAGACAATGAAATCAGGTTCAGAAAGTCATTAACCGGAGCTACACTGGAATTTGTTCCAGGTCTTCTGTTAGCATCTTCACAGATCTCATTGATTTTATTCACTTGGTTAAGTAAGTCCATGTTGCTTACTACATACCTGCTGTAAATTGGTACAAATTGACAACTTTACCTATGGATAGAAAGTCACTTGAATGGTATTTCTGGAAGAAACTATGGTATTTCTGGAAATGATATGATGGGTTCCTAAACTGTGGACACTCCTTTCACTGTTGCCCAGCACGTATGGAATGATTCATTTAGTTTGTTGTGTGTCTGCATCCCTGAGGTGACCTATAGGCTTAAGTACCAGCCTCGCCTTCCCCTCCCCCAAATTATAGTGTTTCAGAGTTGAAATATAAGCATAACGTACTAAAAAGAAACCTTTAATTTCTTTTTAATATTTTCTTCTTCAAGAGACATCCCTTTAGGTCCAAGTTGCTATTTTAAGCTGGATGAAATGGTTGGAAGCCTTCAACTACATTCAGTTCATGAAAGGCATCATGAAAGCAGAAATGATGTAGGGGTCTGGTGTGTCAAATGTTTGAGACCACATCTATCCCCCTCTTCTCATAGAACCTGAACCTGACTTCTGTGGTGATGATGTGCTGAAAATATCCAGATGTAGTTTATCCCCTCTGCCCCACCCCCACTCCAGACATATCTCTGCTGTAGAAGCTGCATTGCTTCACGGCATGGGCGAAATGTTATATGTTCCTAAATATGCCCACTTCTAGGGAGGATTCCATTCTCTAATTTGCCAAAATCCCCAAGCAACCTGTTTAACAAATGTTTATGTTACCTGCCTCACCACCCAAAGCATTCAGGTGTTCTCCTGCACCCAGGGTCCAAACAACATAGTATGAGCCAAAAGCATTTTGTAAGAACTGAAAAAATAGTACTTGAACATTAACTGATGAAAGGATATAATATTAATTGAAATATTAATATTGGAGATCTCCAGTTAATAAATTCCAGGTGTTTTTCTTTTACATTTTTTCATCTACTTTCTACTATTAATTTATATTATTTACAATTAGATATTTAGTAAAAAAGTTTCATCAGTACCCCCATCCCACTCCTTAGTGTGCTGCAGCTGCGATTCATTAACCAATGGGAACCTATGACAGAAAACCAGCAATAGCTACACACACACACACACACACACACACACACACACCCTCATACATATGTGGAATTTATGGTTAAGTACTCTGATTCTCATGGACTTTAGTAACTTTAAGCACAAGATCATCTCATTCATTTTAAGTCTCTAAATATGTCCAATTACAAAAAAAAAGCAGACTTAGAAATTTTAGTGTAGAGAGAGAAAACAGGACTGACTTTTTTGATTTAGAAAAAACAATAACAAAAACCATTGTAAAGGAATTAAATTCAGATTATTCCCAACAGATATAAAATGACTTTTTAGAATGGGATTTCATCAAATGTTACAAATATTGGTGTTTTCTCCTTATTTTAAAGCTGTGTACCTGTACAAAAAATTCCAATTTATGAAGGAAAATGTTGTCAGGCTCCCATACAAACAAAGCAAGACATAGTAAAGACGTAATTTAAACGTTCATTATGATAACAGGACAGTCAGGAATTTGAGTCTACAGAAAATTTTTTACACCTCGTTAATGGTTTGGCAAAAGCATCATCTTTGATTTTAGTGGGTAAGAAATCACTAAGAACAACTTGGAAAACAGTTTTCTTTCAGCGTTTTCCTGTGACTACCCCCAAGAGTCATAAAATAGTAGTGGAGATTAGTAGTGGAGTGAGTGAGATATAAAAAAGTGTCCATATCTATTTTTTGTAGGCCTTGGTATCTTTACCTTTAAAATAAGGGTACTGGATAAAAGTGTCTAAGAATTTTGTTTTTCTCTTACTTTGGGCTGAGGGTGGGGCAGGTTGTTTCCAAAACTTACTGTGATCACAATTTTTCAAGAGATACCTGGTAGCTAACTCTGCAGACAAATGGATTTGGAAAAGTTCAATCATTCCTATTTTTAAAAATGTACATTCTAGGAAAACAAACAGCAGGAAAAGATCATGCCACCCATCTGCCTGTAATGCATTACAGGCTGGGTGAAGACAAGCTGTTATCAAATAGGGAGGCGCTTATAACCTTGACTCAAACAGTACAGAAGCAATTTATGTAACCAAAACGTTTGTAGCCCCATAATATTCTGAAATTTAAAAAATAATGGCTCGTGCCTGTAATCCTAGCACTCTGGGAGGCTGAGGTGGGTGGGTCGCTCAAGGTCAGGAGTTCGAGACAAGCCAGAGCAAGAGCGAGACCCCGTCTCTACTAAAAAATAGAAAGAAATTATCTGTACAACTAAAAATATATATATAGAGAAAAAATTAGCCGGACATGGTGGCACATGCCTGTAGTCCCAGCTACTCGGGAGGCTGAGGCAGAAGGATCGCTTGAGCCCAGGAGTTTGAGGTTGCTGTGAGCTAGGCTGATGCCATGGCACTCCAGCCTGGGCAACAGAGCCAGACTCTGTCTCAAAAAATAAAATAAAATAAAACCAGGGAGGCTCTTGAGATATTTCCCACAAGACTCCCCTGAGCCATCCATTTGTTATCGAGAGGGCACATTCTTCATCATTTCTCAGGAGTCATAATACACTCAATTCGTGAGGCTAATATCAGATTTTAGCATTTTTATAAATCCAATGGAAAGACTGTTGTTCCAATAGGGTTATCTTGGTGATTTAAAACCTAAAGCTTTTCAAGGCTTCAAAAGGTATTTACAAAATCAGTAGATATTAGGTAGTAACATGCTCTGGAATTTATTTTGAAATATTGATATAATGTTGATTTACATGAAGTGCAGTTGTATGATTAAAAGCCTATCATTTTCTCACAATTTATGTCTAGGTCCATAAGTTTATTACTGTAATTTTAAGAAATTATTTTTTAAAAAGCTCCTCTCCCCACACACACATAATATATGCCGCTTAAAAATACTTTTCAAAAAGTATTTCTTAGGCTGTCTTGCTAGGGGTCTGTTAATTATAAATACAATAAAATATTTATGTAATCCCCCCATGATTCCTTTCTAAATTACGATATGAGTTTTTTACATTTATGATACCATCAATACAGTACGGGAATACCAATGTACAAAGGAGACATATAGGTAAAAACAGGATAATGTGAAAGAGAATCACTAAGCTTCAGAATATCAAATGACTTTATTTCACACAGTGTATTAAAATCTAGGTGTACCGTGTGTTTTTACATTACTTATTCCAATTTCCTTTTCCTTCATTGAAGCTCCTTTAACTTCCAGTTTTTTTCTCAAGGAGTATTGGTTCTCCTCCTTTCCTGAAGTTATAGTATTCTTCAGAAGATTTTAGCCCCTCTTATCTGTTCCTCAAGTTTTGGAACCCGCTATCCAGTATGGTGCTCACTCAAATCATGTAAAAGTTCTCAATTTTCAAAAATGGATTTGTGAATGTTTTAGGTATTCCTATGAAAAGTGGTCTTAAAAAAACCGTGTGATTTGAAAGCAGTCCGTCAGCATATGGCCCTTAGCCTCATGCCTGTTGCCTGCAAAGAGCTGCAGAATGTTAAAATGAGGACTCAGTTTTAGGGTCTGATGGGTCTGAGGTTAGTGTGATTCTTCAGTAGTCCTAGTTAAGAGGACTCATTAAGTCCTAGTTAAGTCAACGGGGCTAAGAGCTTTTTCAAAATACGTGAATAGCATTATTAATCAGTCATTACAAGAGATATAGGAACACTATCATAGAAATCCTTGTACCTCTTTCCTCAATTTGCCCAAGAGGAAAGAATATCATAGATGTTTGCTCATTCTCCTTCTCTTTTGATAGGCTTTCTGCATTCCATTAAGTATTCCCTCCTGAGAATGCTCTTAGATTGGAAACTGCAGGATTCTGAATGACTGAATTCCTTTGGCATTAGGAGCTTGTCCTAATGCTTTTCTCAGCATATTTTGTAAATGGAGCTACTCAATATTTAGCCTTCCTTGGCTCTTGCCTCTAGTTCCTTAAGTATTGCTAAATGCTAAAACCTCTGCCTTTTGACTTTCTACTACCATAATGCCTGGACCTCAAAAGGATATCTAGATTCAGATCCCAGCTTGGGTATAACCTTAGGCTAGTCCTTTGCTTTCTGTTGGTCTTAGTTCTCTTATATATCATGTTGGGCGGTGATCTTTCATTTCTAAATGTCTGGTTTTGATTTAACGCCTGGCTAGAGTAAGGCTTGGTTGTATGAATGCTGTCGGCCTAATGCCCCCAATTTCTCTTTGTCACCAACAGCCTGGAGGATATGAATAATAGGATAATTGTATTTATAATAATTATACTTTCATTTGTGAAGCACTTTACAATATACAAAGAGTTTTCAGAAATAACCATATTTAATCTCACACAGCTGTAAATTAGCTGGTGTATGACCAGGGTTTTCTATCAATTTCGGTTTCAGATCTTTGTCTTGTCACCCCCTTGAGTATACTTTCTACTTTTGATATGGAAAATAAGGCTACCTTATCAGTGGATGGGGAAACTCTTTCCTTCTTTCCATTTGGACTTGAGCAGGCTGAGGCTTAAGACTTGATTTTACTTGCTCATACTCATATATGGGTAGAAGATAAGGAACCAAGTCCAGGACACACATTTTATGCCTCCTAGTTCTCTGTTCTCACAGGAACATCCATTACTCTGAGCATGATTTACAAAACTGCTTTATCAGCATAATTAAGCTATGGAATCCCAAATGACATTCTTTATTCCCTCACTGACAAAATTAGCACAGGAAATTTACTCAAATTTGATATTTAGGCTGTTATAAATGTTCTTCCTTTACTTCTACTATCCTGCTTATAAAAGAAAAAAAAATAATCTGCTCTTTTAACTTTGATTAGGATCAGTTAATTTCCCCCATTTGTAAAATAGAAATGTAATTTCCAAATCAAAACTTATAGCATTTTAATGGGATATTCTATTACATATTTTTTTCATGTTCAAATAACTTGATTTAAAGCTTCTAATTGAAGAACATAAATAAACAGATATTTCTGAATTGCGTCTCCCAAAGCTTATTGCAGAAGGAAACTCAGAAAGAATTGTCCCTCAGACTTTGACTGGTTTACAATTTTAAAAGAGCTGCCAAATTGTAGTTTACTTGATCTAAATAAGAGGAACAGTAAGGTTACACCTGCAGCTGTAAGAAAACTGCTAGATGTGTACAATTTCATGTAGCTGGGTCTGCAAAAGATGATTTTTGCACGCGGAGTAAAGGCATCTAAAAACATGTCTGCTCTTATTCAGACATTTCCAATATTTCTTTTTCAAGCGCACAAGTCTGATTACCTCTGTACGTCTCTTGGGAGCTGCAATTTTGCTGGAAAGAGATTCAGAACAGCAGAACACTCACATAAAATAGATAGAGAGTTTTTAAAGTCTGTACCCTCTACGGTAGTAATAAAATGACCTAAAAATATTCTGAAAGTCTCTCTTATGACACAGTGGCTGAATCATTAGCTTATTTATGAATTGCTGATATTCTGGGAGAATGTTTCAAAATTTGCTATGCCACAAAGTCTAGATCGCTTGCATAACTCCAGGAAAGTCCTTGTGCCCCCTCATAAATAGAAGCTTATGTAACTGGAACAAATGTTATATATGAGTGTGTGTGTGCATGGACGCACACGCACACACGTATATCTATATGTTTATATACATATTTTTATGAACATTAATTTTGTGAGAAAGTGATTAGTTTTACATTTTGCTTTTTTGTTCTGTAAAGAGGTGATCACTTTAAGAGCAGTGCTTCTCAAACTGATGAAGGGCAGGGATTTTTTTGTTGTTGTTTTTTAACATACAGTACATAACAAATCTTTAGGTAGTCCTACTGAAACTGACTAGTATGCATTCATGCCACATGTAACTCACCGCACAAGTTCAGCCACACTCAACCTGGTCTGTACGTGCCCTGTTCTGTGAGATGAGCCCGTTGATCATGCATTCGGATGTCATGGCAATGTCAAGATACTACAAAATTGCTTTACACACACATCCTCTGTTTCTATACTTGTGAAGGACCATATTTTGAGTAGCACTGTTCTAGAGCACTTAATTTTTTAAAGTATAAATGTAAACTCAAATCAAGTGACTTGGGTAAGTAGAGAGTAATTAACCAAACAAGAACAACTGAAAAATGTTATTTATGAGATTTTGTGTCTTGGCAATTGAATCAAGTTTAGGCAAAGGAGAGATCTATCTTCTTTCCCATTTTGTAGCCCTCCTTAGCAATTAGTTTAGAAGACAAAACATAGACATCATTCTATTATAGGAAAGGACCAGGGACTACGTGGAGGGGCCCCTGCTGCCTAGTTTAATGCCTCTCCCATCCCCTGTAATTAAATATAATATATATAATGTGATATATTTTAAATACAAGTTTTTTAAAACCTACAATATAAACTATGGTGTGTGTACTCTTTATATTATGTGATGAATTCAGAGGGGAACTAATTGCTTATACTGTGACTTTTCTGTTGTCACTTTATGAGTTAAGATTTGAAGGAAATGTTTTGTAGCAACAAAATAGTTGACTTTGAGGCTGGAGAGACATGGATTTAAGTTCTGATTTTGCCACCAGTTCTCTGTGGCCAAAGAGGAAGCCACTGACAATTTTGAACCTCAGTTTCGTTGTAGTTATGATGATACTTGCCTTGGGGAGTGTTGTGAGTATTAGAGATAATATATGTAAAATAATAGAATGTCTGACATAGTAACTGCTCAGAAATTATAATTGCTATTAATTTTATGCTTTATTTATTATTACTAGTCATTATTATCATATACCAATGTCTCTTTTTATCTGATAATCTATTGGGTTCCTGAATTCAGATACCAAGAGTTCAGATAATGATGGATACTCAGGTTTAGGTCTTCAAGTTTGGCACTCAAGGAGTCACTTAATTGTTGTAAAGTATTTTACTTCTTAACCAAGGTACTAAAGGTCACCTGATGACAGTTTATCCTAACTTCAGGCAAGCATACACTTACTTTAATTTGAAATGCAAATTAGAATAATAAATTTTCTACTGTGTTGTTTGTACTCCCGCAATTCTAAAATAATATATCATTTAGAAAAGAGAAGATACATGCCATAACCTTTAACTGTGAATGCAAATGACTTTGTTAATATATGTGTGTGGAACTTTAGATCTTACTTCCTATCTATATCTTTAAGATTCTAAAAATTAAAAAAAGATTCTAAAAGTTCGAATAAAGTATAAAATCATATATATGTTTACCACGAAAACACACTGGTAGAGAATTGCCCTCAAGAATTCATAAGTGAAACAAATGAAGAAAGCCTGTGAAATAATGTGACATGCTTAGAAAAATGACTGACATAGCATAAACACCTAATAAATGGTGGTGGTATTAATACTATTATGGTAGGGGAGGTTGCAGGGGAATGGCTGCAGACATGAGGACGGGTGAGACCATAAAAAGCCTTGTATGATATGTTGAAGATTTCCATGCTAAAGTTTTTGAATTGGAAGGTGTATCAATCAGGGTCCAGTCAGAAAATCGAAACCACTCTAGTTATTTCAAACAGAGGAATTTAATGCAGGAAATTGGTTATTCAAGGATGGAAAAGCTAAGAAGCCACGCAGAGAGCATAATACCTCTATTTTACCCAGGGCTGGAGGGACAAAGGCAAGAGGTACTATCACCAGAGCCCCAGATGCCAGGGCCATCCAGCTGGAGTTGGCACCAGTAGCCAGTGGGGACAACTGTGGCAGGGGCTAATGGGAGGGAGCTTGGGCCAGGAAGGAGACATAGCTACTGCCAGAACTTTTGCTGGAGGCAGAGTGAGAAAGGGAGAAATAGCCTAGACTCTCCTCCCTGTCTACTCTCTAGGATTCTGCTGGTGACTTACCTGGAAGCCAGTTGGTGAGAGAACAGAAAAATGCACTATAGTAGAGAGCAGAGCGGGGAAAGGACAGAGAATGTATATGAGCACCAACAAGCAAATGACTGAAGTACAGGAGACCTAATGGGTGGTGATGCAACCAACCATTTATGCCAAAATACAGGTTATGAGAAAGATTAAAAGCCTAAGAAAGCTTTCTTAGAACTTCCTGAGTTTGAGGTGACTTGGATAAGGCACCAGAAGGGTACCCTGGCTTCAAAGGAAACTGACCTAAAGAAAGAAAAGAGAAGGTAGCAATAAAAAAATGATCTGCACAGAAGTCCAAACACCAAGGACAAGATCCCATGCATTTGATTGAAGTACTTGCGTTATTTATAATTGTTTATGCTTAGGACTCTCAAGATTAAATACAGGCATACCTTGAAGATATTGTGGGTTTGGTTCCAGATCACTACAGTAAAGCAAATATCACAATAAAGTGAGTCACACAAATTTTTTGGTTTCCCATTCCCAATTTTTTGGTTATATTTACATGACACTGTAGTCTGTTAAGTGTGAAGTAGCATTATGTCTTAGAAAACAATGTATACAGCTTAATTAAAAATATCTTATGGCTAAAAAGTCTTTTTTTTGAGAGAGAGTCTGGCTCTGTTGCCCTGGCTAGAGTGCCGTGGCCTCAGCCTCCCGAGTAGCTGGGACTACAGGCATGCGCCACCATGCCCGGCTAATTTTTTCTATATATATATTTTTAGTTGTCCAGATCATTTCTTTCTTTTTTTTTTTTTTTTTTTGGTAGAGACAGGGGTCTCACTCTTGCTCAGGCTGGTCTCGAACTCTTGACCTTGAGTGATCCACCTGCCTCGGCCTCCCAGAGTGTTAGGATTACAGGTGTGAGCCACCACGCCTGGCCAACCTTATGGCTAAAAAGTCTTTTTTACTGGTGTAGATTCTTGCCCCGATGTTGATGGCTGCTGACTCATCAGGATGGTGGTTGCCGAAAGTTGGAGTGGCTGTGGAAATTTTTTTAAAAAAGACAACGATGGAATGTGTCACATTTATTGATTCTTCCTTCCAACAAAGATTTCTGTGTAGCATGTGATATTGTTTGATATCATTTTACCCACAGTAGAACTTCTTTCAAAATTAAGAGTCAAACCCTCCCAAACCCTGCTGCTGCTTTATCAACTAAGTTTATGTACTATTCTAAATCCTTTGTTGTCATTTCAGCAATGTTCACAGCATCTTTACCAGGAGTATATTCCATCTCATAAAAAAAAAAAGACACATTCTTTGCTCATATGTGAGAAGCAACTCCTCATCCGTTCAAGTTTTATCATGAGATTACAGGAATTCAGTCACATCTTCAGACTCCCATTCTAATTCTACTTCTCTTGCTATTTCTACCATATCTGCAGTGACTTCCTCCCCTGAAGTCTTGAACCCCTCAAAGTCATCCACGAGAGTTGGAATCAACTTCCTCCAAACTCCTGTTAATGTTGATATTTGGACCTCCTCCTATGAATCATGAATGTTATTAATGGCATCTAGAATGGTGAATCCTTCCCAGAAAGTTTTCATTTTACTTAGAACCATCAGATGAATCACTTTCTGTAATACCTATCAACTTATAAAATGTATTTCTCAAATAATAAGGCTTCAAAGTCAAAATTACTTCTTGATCCATGGGCTGCAGAATGGATGTTGTATTAGCAATCATGAAAACTACATTAATCTCCCTGTACATCTCCAAGAGAGCTCTTGGGTGACCAGGTGCATTGTCAATGAGCAGTAATATTTAGAAAGGAATGTTTTTTTTTTTTTTTCTGATCAATAGGTCTCAACAGTGGGGTTAAAATATTCAGTAAAGCATGTTGCAAACAGATGTGCTGTTATCCTGGCTTTGTTGTTCCATTTATAGAGTACAGGCAGATAGATTTAACATAATTCTTAAGGGCTCTAGGATTTTCAGAATGGTAAATGAACATTGGCTTCAACTTAAAGTTACCGGCTGTGTTAGCCCCGAACAAGAGAGTCAGCCTGTCCTTTGAAGCTTTGAAGCCAGGCATTGACTTCTCCTCTCTAGCTGTGAAAGTCCTAGATGGCATCTTCTTCCAGTAGAAGGCTGTTTCATCTTCACTGAAAATCCGTTGTTTAGTGTAGCCACCTTGATCAGTTATCGTATCTAGATCTTCTGGCTAACTTGCTGCAGCTTCACCATCAGCACTTATTGCTGCTTCACCTTGCACTTTTGTGACATCTTTTCTTAAACCTCATGAACCAACCTCTACTAGCTTCCAACTTTTTTTCTGTAGCTTCCTCACCTTTTTCAGTCTTTCTATTAATAGAATTAAAGAGAATTAGGGCCTTGCTCTGGATTAGGTTTTGTCTTAAGGGATTGTTGTGGCTGATTTTATCTTCCATCCAGACCACCCATACTTTATATTAGCAGAAAAGTTGTTTCACTCTCTTACTATTCATGTGTTCACTGCAATAGCACTTTTCATTTCCTTCAAGAACTTTTTCTTTGCATTCACAATTTAGCTGTTTGGTGCATGAAACCTAGCTTTCAGCCTGTCTCGGCTTTCAACAGGTTTTCCTTATTAAGCTTAATCATTTCTAGCTTTTGATTTAAAGTGAGAGCCGTGCAACTCTTCCTTTCCTTGAACACTTAGGGGCCATTGTAGGGTCATTAAGTGGCCTAACTTCAGTATTGTCTCTGGGAACAGGGAGGCTCAAGGAGAGGGAGAGAGATGAGGAGGGGGAGAGCTACAGAGAAATGGCCGGTCAGTGGAGTAGTCAGAACACACACAAAGTAGATCAATTAAGTTTACCATCCATATGGGCATGGTTTGTGGTGCCCCAAAACAATTCCAATAGTAACATCAAAGATCACTGATCACAGATCACTGCAAGAAATATAATAATAATGAAAACGTTTGAAATATTGTGAGAATTACCAAAATGTGACACAGAGACATGAAGTGAGCACATGCTGTTGAAAAAATGGCACAGATAGATTTGCTTGAGACAGGATTGCCACAAATGTGCAATTTGTAAAACACGCACAATCTGCTAAGTGCAATAAAGTGAATCACAATAAAAATGTAATGACCTTCTTTAAAGCAGAAACTGTCCTCCCCATCTTTGTGACCAGTGCCTGGCACATGGTAGCCTCTGAATAAATAATTATTCATTGAATGAAGAACACTAGAGCAAGAGAGAGTGATTTTGCTGGGGAAGAAGACAAATACCACTCAAGAACACGAAAAGATATAGATGATGCTTTCCTAAGGCAGATTATTGAACTGGCAAGGTGAAACTCTGTGGAAAGATGGCATTCTCTCCAGAAAGTAGAAGATAAAGTAGTAATAAAAATAGGGAATATCAATTAAGTTGTAGATCTTATTGGAAATTTGATATCTTAGCAACATCAAGTAAACTGCTATTCTGGAATTAATTTTGACCTAAAAGGAATAACTAGTTGATAATCGGGGAGGGATAAGAATCTTGAAAAAAGTGTCAGTATGGATTTGCAATTTAAATGACAAAGAGAGGAAACACTGAACACAATTTGATGTACTGATGGACTCATTTATTCATTGGTTTCTTGCTTCAGTAAGCATTTAAGAGTATGCCAAGCATTGTGAATCTTAAGCTTTAGGGCAACAGCTAAAAATATCAAGGAGACAAAAGCTTATGGAAAGTGTAGAAATTTTAATGAACTTATTTTTATTGAACATTAAAACATATATGTTTGGCCGGGCACAGTGGCTCACGCCTGTAATCCTAGCACTCTGGGAGACTGAGGCGGGAGGATTGCTGGAGCTCAGGAATTCTAGACCAGCCTGAGCAAGAGTGAGACCACCTCTCTACTAAAAATAGAAAGAAATTAGCTGGGGAAACTAAAAAAATAGAAAAAATTAGCTGAGCGTGGTAGCGCATGCCTATAGTCCTAGCTCCTTGGGAGGCTGAGGCAGGAGGATCGCTTGAGCCCAGGAGTTTGAGGTTGCTGTGAGCCAGGCTGATGCAACAGCACTCTAGCCTGGGTGACAGAACGAGACTCTGTTTCAAAAAATATATATATATGTTCATTCCAGAAATTTTAGAAGATGAAGTTAAGTGAGAAAGAAAATGAAAATCACCTCACATCTCAGCACCCAGAAATAGCCACTATTTACATTTTAGAGTATTACTTTCAGTCTTTTTCCTATGCATTTTATATAGTTGTTTGAGATAATATATTTAAAATGTTATATCCTACTTTATTCGCTATTATAAGTCTTCTCTTATTCTTAACAATTCTTCAGGGATGTTATTTTTCCCAAGTTGCATTTTATTGGGGTACCACTTTTGTAAAGAACTATTTCCCAGTATTTGAAAATTATTTCGTGACTAGGAAATCTCAAATTTTCTGTGAATTTGTGGAAAGAAATCCTTAAGATTCTGGAGGCTTATTACTAACAGGCTTCTGAGAAGAAAGCCAAGTAAAGTGTGATGATGGCTCTGTCCAACAAGCAACTTATGTATAAGTGATGTTCCAGAATAAAGTCAGTGTGGTCAAAAATAGACAGTGAATGATCAGAGGGTTGATAAGTAACATTTATCTGATGATAAATATAGTTTATGAATTTAAGTGAACAGTTTTCTACCACAAACATTTTAATGGATAAAATTCTCTTTACCAAATATATGATCTCAAGATGACAAGGCCACTATCCTTGGGAACTTTCAACGTTACAGAAAAATCTTTGCCCTTCAGACACCCAACTTTATGATGAGTTTCTATATGTTTTAAATTTTGTAATAACTAATGTGTAAACATTTAGTTACCTTCAACTTATCTTTCTGGAAAGATAGAATGTCTAGCAGAGTGTTTTATCTTCTCAAAACATTTGCGTCTGCAGTTTTTATGTTCTTTTCAACGTTCTTACTTCTACAGTCATTTAAGGCTTAGAGGTTCTTAATTCAGTTACATTTTCTGGCCAAGATACAATTAAACAATATGGAGCTGATAATTATTTCCACAATTGTTTCCAATTTTTTCACTGCGCTAAGTAAGACTGTGGGGAGCATCTTTGTGCATAATGCCTTTCCATATTTGATTCATGTAAGTGGAATCACTGAGTCAAAGAGTATTAACATTTTAAGCTTCTTAGTACATATTGCCTGAAACTCTCTCAAAAGGTTATAGCCATTTACATTGTTAATACTTGAGAGTGCTCATGTAACCATGCCCTTGCCAGCATGGAGCATTATTTTTACTTTTGCTATTATAATAGGAAAAATAAAACTATCTCATTGTTATCATTTGCATATTTTTTGATTATTAGTGACCACAATTGTTTTCTTTTAAATGTTCCATTGGGCATTTTCCTCTTTTTCAAGTAATGCAAAAGCAAAACCAATTTACTCAAACAAAACTCTTCCAAATTTTTTCTAATATAAGCTTTTTTCATTGTGATGAGGGACTTTTGGTGATGAGAGACTCCTGATTATATAAGTACTGTATAGTTTTTGAGTTATGCCTTAGCTTTCTCTTTTCCAAGCTAAATAAGCCTAATCCCTTTCTCTGTTGTCAGTGGACCTATTATCCACCCATTAAATTAGATTTTATTCTCTGTGCCAACTCCAGTTTGTTCACATTTTTAAAATAATGCAGAGCCCTAAACTATGGTAGTTTTCTTAATGAAAGGCTATTCAGTTATGAATGGAGGAGGAAGATTGCTTCCTGCCTGTTGAGTGATGAAGACTCATACATACCATAGGAATGGCCAGTTTACATTTACGGTCCCCTGTGAGGCATTGATTTTTTCCCCTGTAAATACGGAGTACTTAGCATGTTCAAAGCCCTTCTCTGAGTAACAGGACACAAAGAAACATAAGGCATTATCCCTGTTGATCACCCTAGCTGGTGTCTGGACATGCAGTGGACCTCATGATATAATAAAAGTCCTTGCCTGGAGGCCGGGCGCGGTGGCTCACGCCTGTAATCCTAGCTCTCTGGGAGGCCGAGGTGGGCGGATCGTTCTGAGCTCAGGAGTTCGAGACCAGCCTGAGCAAGAGCGAGACCTCATCTCTACCAAAAATAGAAAGAAATTA
>CAUYSK010099910.1:0-20202 GCA_963575035.1 Avahi laniger
GCACATGCCTGTAGTCCCAGCTACTTGGGAGGCTGAGGCAGTAGGATTGCTTGAGCCCAGGAGTCTGAGGTTGCTGTGAGCTAGGCTGGCCACGGCACTCACTCTAGCCAGGGCAACAAAGTGAGACTCTGTCTCAAAAAAAAAAAATAAAATAAATAAAATATTGCTTTCCTTCCCCCGGCAAGGCTGTAGTTTCCTAAGCCAACTGTCTTGGCTTGGGTAGCACAGATCACCTTCAAACTTTTCAAAGTGCTGCGGAATCTTGGAGAAGGAAAAGACCTTGCACTTTGCTTAGTCCAACTTTAGCGCCTGGATCCCTTCCACTACATTCTTCTGCTTACACGCCTCCGATGACAGGAGGCTCACTATTTCTTGCTCATTCCATTTTCTAATGGTTATTAAACTCTTCTCTGTTTTGAACCAACATATGCTTCCAGCACACGACCTAGCCAGTGTGGCAACTTGCATTCTGTAAAACTTTATCAGCACTCTGCTCATCTGAGGGTCAGACGCAGGGACTTCTCAACCCCAAATCAGAGCCATCTCCCTGGAAGAAAACAGAAAATGCATCCGGGTAACAAACAATTGTCACAAAGGACACGCCCAGTTCCCTGCAGCAGATTGACGCTGGCTTTGGACTTTCTTGCCAGAGTTTGATGGTGTGGAATTACGTGTGAGGTGAAAGTTACCAACCTAATCAGGTTGAGTATCTGCTTCTTCAGGAAAATACAATTTCTTTCTCGTGTTGTGTGCATAGCAGTTTAGATGCAATTGGGGGTGTGCTGAGAGATGGAACTGAGAAGCAACAGCTTGGGGAGACAGGTGATGGGAAAGAAAAGAGAAAGTTTACCTGGAAAAGCAAACTGGGGCCATTTGGTGCAGGGGCAGCTGGGCTGTGCAACACGGTGTCGCCAGACAGCCTCAGTGGATGAAAGTCTGTTTAAAGTCACTGATGTTCCATGTATTTTGTTAAAGAAGTCAGGAATACTTAGAATCCATTTTGTACAACTGATACGAGTGGCTAAAAATATAAAAGCCTAATGCTCAAACGGAAAATGTCAGTAATCTGGAAGATTGGCTTTTGTGGAAAGGTTTGCTCGCCTCGCTCTCCGGACGACAGGAAGCGGCTGTCGGAAAGGTCTTCCCTGGTCCCCGCAGGGGTGATAGCTTGTGCGTCCGTGTGTGTTTTGGCGGGCTGGCCAGGGGATGTATGGGAAATCCCTGCACTTCTGCTCAGTTTTTCTGTGAACCCAAAACTGCTCTGAAAAAAATAAGGTCTATTAAAAACAAAAAGAAGGTAACATGATTTTTAATGTTTTGATGTTTAATGTTCCTGTTTCTAACACTGAATAAATGAGTATTACTTTTGACTTCTGGTGGGTGCAGAATTCAGCTCTTTCTGAACCTCCATTTCCTTATCTGTCAAATGAGCACGAAACTCTCACCTGTCTCCGAGGGCTGCAGTGAGCACTACACAAGGCGTCAAGGACAGAGCCCTGGACACAGTGCCCGGCACATGGCGCCTGGCACATGGCAAGTGCTGGGTCCTGTTAAGCTATCATTTTTTACAATTGCTTTTTGGACTTGTAGGGAAAAATCAATTTCTGGTAACTCTAGCTGCTTTTTGGATAGCACCAAAGAATGAGAGCTTGACTGAGAAATAAAGACCATTTTGAGTCACCAAATCGCCACCCTCAGGAGAAGTGAGATGGTTCCCTCTTGTCCTGGATCTCACCAGTCATGAAGGTCTTTTTTGTCTGCTTCCCCAGCCTTCTGTCTCCGTTCCCTACACCCTGAGGCGCTGTGAGGGTCTGATCTTTGGGGAGTGAGAAGCGAGCTGTCCCCTGAGTCAGGGAGTCTCTAAGCTGGGCAGGAGTTGACTGGTCTCTCAGTCCAATGCTTGTCACATGCAGTGACGTTGTAGGGGACTGAGCAGTGGCTTTCTTGGGCTTCTCTGTACTCATCACTGGAAGGCTCGCACCCCCATTGAGGCAGCAGACACAGCTGTGAGCTTTGGGAGGCAGGGCTCCCTTCTTTGCATCTCTAGAAGGCAAGCAAAAGGTTGTGGAGGGATACTAGGACCAGGAATCAGGCAGACCTGGCTTCCGTAAGCCTCGGTTTCCTGATGGAAAAAGTTGAGTTGATAATCTCTGCTCTGATAGCTTCCTGGAGCTGTTGAGAGCCTCAAATAGGATGCCAGCTTGAAAACATTTTGGGAGCTGCCAACTGCAGTTGTTGAGTCTGAGGAGGAGAAAGGCCATGATGGGTGCTGGGGGCCTCTCCATCATAGGGTGTTGCCATCTGCTTCTCTTTCCTCTTACTGGGGCCTGGGTCTCTCAGTCCCGGCTCATGTCCATGTGCTCCACTGAGTCCCAGTTGGGTCAGCCTGCCCAGCTGCTGCTATGGGGGTCATGTTGGGAGAGCTTCCAGTTTCTCCTCGTTAGTTAGTGCTAAGGGACTTGCAACCAGGAGAAGGGAAGTGACGTGGCTGGTCATGTGGCCTGTGAGTGGGTGGTGTGGCCAGGGCTTGGCCAGGGTCTCCAGGCTCCCAGACCTCCCTGCCCCCAACACTCCACTCTGGCACTCACAGCCCGTGGGCTTTCTGTCCCCCCAGCTCTCAATGCCACGAGCACAGTAACCAAAACCTTTTATTTCCTGATGTGCGGTGGAGGGAGTGTCTACAGGACACCTTCCAAATAAAATATTTTTACTCTCCAGCAGCAAAATACACAATATCCATTCTTGTCATTTTTGAATCTCTGGCGATAACTCAACACATTCTTATTTAGAACAATATAACAATCTGACTTCTGTTTTGGCCCCTAAGTTCTTTTGTCCCTTCCAGAAAAGTGTGAAATATGCGTTTCCTGGCCAGAGGAGGAAAGCTCCTGACAATGTAGAAGTAATAACAAACATGAGCTGGGGCAGGTGGCGGCATCATAATCCCAGCTCATTTCAAACCCTGTGTCCGAGTTCAAGGAGGATCAAAAATAAGTGATGTCAACAACAGCCTAGTTGCAAGCGTTGACGGCATTTTCCGGTTGTTGTCTGCGATCAAGGATGGTGTGATTTCAAAGGTTGTCCCTAATCAACCCCATATACCTCACTCCTTCTGATTTGTTATGTCACTTTGGCTTAAGTCACCTGCCCTCTCTAGGCCTCAGTTTCCTTATACATAAAATAAAAGAACACAAATAAAAAAGTAGCACAAAGGAGGGAGTACTAACCAGAGTTCCAGTCATGATTACCGCCCCTTGGAAAATCCTAGCACATTGTACATTTCAGCAAACATCTGTTGAATAAATGAATGAATCAGGGAAGTCTTCACAGAGGAGACAGTGTTTAAGCTCCCTGTGGGATTCAAAGGGGATGGCAGGTGCTTAGGCAGAGGGATCCCCGTGTGCAAAGCCTGGAGACAAGAATCAGCAAAGGAAGCTTTCAGCAATGGCTGTGCTTCCACATGGCTGGAGAGTGGGTGTGAGGTAGGGGTCACGGCCATGAAGCTGGAGGTGCCAGCAGGGGCTGGGTCATGGGAGGACTTAGATGTTTTGCTGAGATGCTTGGACTTGGCCTTGAAGGGGACAGAAGTCACTGAAAGCTAAGGACCTGAATTCACCCAATGACAATAATAATGATTACTGTCACCACTAGTTAACATTCGTCAAACATCTGGTGCTAGGCTTATGCAAGGAGATTTATATGGACTAATTCACTTAATTCTTCCAACAACATGATGAGGTAGGTCCAATTTTTATCCCTGCTTGTTCCTAAACAGCTGCAAAGCCTTTATCCTCCCTTCACTCAAACCGCCACTCCAGTGTCACTTTGGCAATGAGACCTCCCCAGACCACCCTCTGCAATAGTGTCCCTCTGCCTGTCCTGTGTGCTACTTTCCTA
This sequence comes from Avahi laniger, assembly GCA_963575035.1. Taxonomy (NCBI): domain Eukaryota; kingdom Metazoa; phylum Chordata; class Mammalia; order Primates; family Indriidae; genus Avahi; species Avahi laniger. The sequence continues at coordinate 3,898 of CAUYSK010099910.1, forward strand.
GGGTTGCCTTCATAAGGGGCCACAAACTGGGTGGCTTAAAACAACATAAATATATTCTTTCACAGTTCTAAGGCTGGAAGTCTAAATCAATCCATCTGCAAGGTTGGTTTCCTCCACAGCCTTGGAGGGAGAATCCATTCCCTGCTTCTCTCCCAGCTCCTGGTGGTCACCAGAAACCCCTGATGCTCCTTGGCTTGCAACTGTGTCACTCCAGTTTCTGTTGCCACATGACGTTCTCCTTGTGTGTCTGTTAGTGGCCTCTGAGTGGAGGTTTTTCCAAGTTCTTATTAATCATCAGGAAAAGAATTTCAGGACACACCATATAAGCCAAGCAAGTGACAGCTTTTTAAACTGAATGTGAAAGTACACTCTCAAGAGAAAGAGAGTGGGCAGACTTGAAAAGAGCAGCTGCACTGGGAGGAAGTGGCTTTGGGTTTTTTGAAGTCTTACTAATTGAGGGGAGGAACATTCAAGGCTAAGGGGTTGGCTCTTACTAAGAATTTGAGTAGTGATTCCTGGAATTGGGTTCCCTCCCATTTTCATGCTTTATATGGTTGTTTCAGAACTGTCAGTCATGGTGATTTCAAGGGCGGAAAAGTTTTAAAACCACAATGTAAATGATATTATAATTAGTCAAAGTTCATGTAAGGTGGCAGAGATAGCTGACAAGCCATTTGAAGCGGGTTCTTGCCTGTGGTCATCATCCTTTCTACCTTCTACTTGAGGGTTGTTTACTTTAACACCTGCACCCACTCTGCAAGCCCCTGACTCTGATCTCTGTCTCCTAGTCTCTTGCTCTAACATGTCTGTGTCTTTGTGTCCAAATTTCCCTCTTTTCATAAGAAGACCAGTCATATTGTACTTAGGGTCCACCCTAATCCAGAATGACCTCACCTTAACTTGAGTCCATCTGCGAAGACCTTATTTCCAAATAAGGTCACATTCACAGGTTCTGAATGGACATGAATTTTTTTTTGGAGGGGGGAGCATTATTCAACCGGGTACACTCAGTTTTACCTTCTTATACTTAACACCATCTGATATGTTATATATTTATGCATTTCTTTATTATTTGTCTCCCTTACTAAAATTTAAGTAATTTAACTAATGAGGTAAGAAATGTTATTCTGTTTACCTAGCATTTCCAGGGCCTGAAACAGTGCCTGGCACAGAGAAGGTATATAATAAATACTTGGTGAATGAATGCTTAAATTTTAAAAATGAATGCATAAAATTTAAAAATGAGGCATGGAGAGATTCAATGTCTTATCCAAGGTCACAGAGACTTCAGACTTTGATTCGCAGGCACATTTCCAAGAGTATGGCCCTTGTCATATCCTTGGAGTTACCCATCCCCTCAGCCCTGTGCCCTGTCCCAGCATCCTGGGGAAGGAACCTAGAAGCCACTAAGTCTGCCCAGCTTGGGGCTACAGCTCATCTCTGGAGAACTTTATTTCTCTGCAGGACTCTTGTCCTTGCCTTGGTACCCACTCCTTCTTCATAGGGGCACCTAATATTGTAAACTGAATCAGCCACAAATGATCTAGGCCTTCAGTTTTCAGGATTCAGAAGCTGGGGCAATTTGGCATATTCTAACGTAATTGTCATTTTCTGGGGAGTCCCAAGTGGCAAGAAACTGAAAGAGGCTTCCACCAATGGCCAGTGAAGAACTGAGACTCTCCACAGGCTGTGAGGTACTGAACCTTGTCCCCAACTCAGAAGCAGATCCTCCCAGTTGAGCCTTCAGATGAGGCCATGGCCTCAGTACAAACTCCAGTCTCATGAGAGGCCTTGAGCCAGAGACACCCTGTGAAGCCCAGGTTCCTGAAACTGTGAGATAGTGTTTGTTGTAAGTCACTGTGTTTGGGGGTAATATGTTCTGCAGCAATAGGTAACAAATACAGTCAGGCTCATTAGAAAAAGCTTTTTGGAGCTCTCAATATTTTGTAAGAGCATAAAGAATTCCTGAGACCAAAACATTTAAGAGCTATTGCCTTAGAGATTGCATACCAATGACGGATGTGGAGTGGGATGAAGATTAGACTCATGATATACCTGGTTCTGGGTCCTGTGCTTGGAGCTGGGCACATGGATGTCAGTCAGGCCCGAAGAGCTCAGAGTGGCTATGGGGGAGGGGGAAGCAGATTCCACATGTGCACACACACCCACCCCGATACCACAAAGCGGAGTGACCATTACTGAGGCAAGAGAAAGAGGGAGGAATACTTTTTAGATGGGAGGTGGGGGCGCTTCTCAGAGGTGAGAGTTAGCTGGGAGGCCTTTAAGCAGAGAGGCGCCTGTCTGGGGACTTGGTGTACATGGCCAAGACTTGAATGTGAGATGTGCAGAAACATAATGTGAATTAAAGCTGGAGAGAGAAACAGATTAGGAATGCACGCTAGGGAGTTTGAGTTTTGCTTTTAATAAGAATGGAGAATATTTATTGCATTCTTAACTGGTGCCAAGGAACATTTCTAAGCACTGCACATGTTTTAACTGTTTTAACCTTTGAAGCCATTCCAGGTGGGTGCTGCCATCACCCCAGTTTACAGATGAGAACATAGCAGTATTCAGAGGCTAAACATTTGGTAAAGATCCTATAGATGTCCTGGATTGAACACAGAGTGGCTGGTCACTCCCTCATCCGTGCACAGTGCCCAGGGGAGCCCCTAAAGCTGTGAGAGCTGGGAAACATGATGCCTCTGCCCTTACGCTACCCCAGGATGGAGGTGCACACTCTGGAGGGGGTAAGAGGAGGTAGGATGGGAGTTTGGGGAGGGATGTGGGATTCCAGCAAAAGGAGATGGAGGCCAGGGGAGGCAGCTGGCAGGACAGAGGCATGGATTGGGCTTCTCGAGGGAGGCATTGGATTCCAGGTTGGGGAAGCCAGGGAAGGTTCCCAAGGTCCTCTGGCCAAGACAAGCCAGGGGGTTTATTGTGGGGCCCCCCACAGGCTTTGAGCTGCCCCTACAGAGGCACCCCCTTCACTAGGTAGCAGGCGTGATGGACGGCCTGGTGCCTCCTCCAAGCATGCCATGCCTATATGAGGCGATGGCCCCTCTAGCTAATAACCAGTGCCCTGGTGCTGTAGTAATACACAAGCTTCCTCCTCCTCACCCTCCTTGTGGTCCCATGGCTTGGCACCCTCTCTCCCCAAGCCCTGCCTCCCCCAACTCCTACTCTAAAGTCTAAATCAATGCAATATTAACAGGAGCTGCTATTTCTTGAATGTCTACCATATGCCATACACTGCAGTAGATACTTCAGCTAAATTAGATCAGATCGCTGCAATATCTCAGGAAGGTAGCTATTATTTACCTCTATTTCACAGATGAGAAGGCTGAAAGTTCAAGAGGTTAAGTGTCTTGACTGAGATCTCTGAGCTGGTGCCTGTTTCCTAGACAATACTGGTGGGTGCCTGGCATGCCCAAGACCCCCACTGAGGTTGTTTTTCCTCCGAGAAGGTGAGAGCTGGAGTGTCTGGGACCTGGACTCCCCCCTACTGGAGTTGAATCCTTATTCCCACACAGCCTGAGGCACTTTACTTCTGAGCCCCTTTTGGGGGCTCCATTTACTTACATGCAAAATGAAGACATTGGGTGTTTGTGTCCCCCCAAAATTAACATGTTGAAACCTAATCCTCAAGGTGATGGTTTTAGGAGGTGGGGCCTTTGGGAGGTGACCAGATCATGAGGATGGGGGACCTTATGAATGGCATTGATGCCCTTATAAAAGAGACCTCAGAGAGCTGTCTTGCCCCTTCCACCATGTGAGAACAGAGCGAGAAGGCACTTGTCTATGAACCAGAAAGGGGACCATTACCAGACATCGAATATATCAGCACCTCCATCTTGGACTTTTCAGCCTCTAGGACTGTGAGAGATGAATTCCTATAGTTCACAGGCCACCCAGTTTGTGGTAATTTGCTGTAGCAACCCAAATAGACTAAGGTACTAATAATCCGCATTTCATAATGTCATTGGGAAAATCAAATGAAATGATGAAAATGAGCAGAATTTACAAAAACTAAAGCAGTTCACAAGATGTTAGTCATCACTTATATAATCAAATAACAATATGATCATTGACAAAAGGAGAATATTGGTGTACTATTTATGAAAATAATTGTGGTTGAATATGTTCACTGATGACTTAGCACTTTTAAACTGTACCTTCTCCATGAAGTCTTCCCTCCCAGCTTTTGCTTTAATCATGGAGCCTCAGTTTGTCCACCTGTAAACTAGGGGTACTCGATCTATTGAGGTAATCGGTGTGAAACTGCTTTGAAAGTTGCCAAGTGCTATAGAGAATGGAGTGATTATTAATCTAGATGATTCAGGCATCAAATTTACTTAAGAACAAAGCCAGAATGTCGGTGCTATGGTCTGAATGTTTGTGTTCCTCCAAAATGCGTGTGTTGAAATTGAATCCCTAGTGTGTTGGTATTAAGAAGTGGGGCCTTTGGGCAGGGATTAGGTCACCAGAGCTCTGCCATTATGAATGGGATTATGTCCTTGTGCAAGAGGCCTGAGGGAGCTGCCTAGCCCTTTTGTCCTCAGCCATGTGAAGAGACATAGAAGGCACCATCCATGAGGAACAGGCAGATACCAAATCTGCTGGCACCTTGATCTTGGACTTCCCAGCTCCCAGAACTGTGACAATAAATTTCTGTTGCTTATAAATTACCCAGTCTGAAGTATTTTTGTTATAGCAGTCCAAAGGAACTGAGACCGCTGCAAAGACATCTCTTTGGAGTTTTACTGCTTGCCAAAGCTGCTTTTAGGGCCATGTTGCTGCTGAGAGTTCGAGATCTCTTCCTTTTTCAAATTTCCTCTTTACTCTTCGCATTCACTGCTACCTGGTTCATAGTTTTTGGTAATGGAGGAGAGTCATTTTCCATGGGCCGACTCTCTGCCCTGCTGCAGCCGCAGCTGGGAATCTAATAGAAAAGACGGTGTCCCAGCGAGGTGGGGCAGTCATTCCAAACCCTGTCCGCTCTGCTCTCAGAACAGGTCTAGAATCTACCTACTTCTCACCCCTCTGGTGCTACCCTGGGCCTACGCCCCCCACCCACTCTCTTCTGAATGTCTGCAGCCTCCTAACTCACCCCTGTATTCTTCTCCCCTCCCCCGCCACACCCACACATAAGCCCCATCTGTTTTCCACACAGTAGCTTTCAGTGATGCTTTTAGAACGTAACTAGTTTCTCCAAAGGAGATATATAAACGGTGGCCAGGCACGCGGCTCATGTCGGTAATCCCGGCACATTGGGAGGCTGAGGTAGGAACGTTGCTTAAGGCCAGGAGTTTGAGACCAGCCTGAGCAATACAGCAAGCCCTCATCTCTACAGAAAATTTAAAAAAAGATATACAAATGGCCAAAAAGCACACAAAAATATGCTCAACACCACTGACCATCAGAGAAATGCAAATCAAAAACCACAATAGGATACTTCACACCCACTAAGATGGCTATAACAATGATAATTTAAAAAAAAAAAAACAAACTCCAAAATTGGAAAATATCAAGTGTTGTTGAGAATGTGGAGAAATTGGAATCCTAATACATTGTTGGTGGAAATGCAAGATGGTGCAGCTTCTACTAAAAATTGATAGTTCTTTAAAAAGTTGTTCACAGAGTTAGCACAAGGCCCAGCAATTCCACTGCTAGGTGTATATTCAGAAGCAGTCGGAACAGGCACTTGAGCAAGTACTTGTCCGAGAACGCTCAGAGCAGCATATTCACAACAGCCAAAGGTGGACTCAAGATAAGTGTCCATCAGCAGATAAACGGAAAACAAACTGCGGTAAATATATACATGCATGCAAGGAGCATGCCGTGGTGTGTTTTTCAGCCTTGGAAAGGAACGAAGGACTGATGCCTGCTGCCATGCAAATGAATGGAGCAAACACTTCTAAGTGAAAGAAGCCAGCACAAAGGTCACACATTGCATGTTTCATTTATATGGAAATATTCAGAATAGGCAAATCCATAAAAAACAGATTGGTCGTTGCTAGGGGATTAGTGGGGTTTGAGGGAATGAGGAGTAAGTGCTTAGTGGGTATGGGGTTTTACTGTGGGGTGACGAAATGTTCTGTAAGACAGAGGTGGTTGCCCAACATTGTGAATGTACCAAATACCACTGAATTGTTCATTTTAACACGGTTATTTTTATCCTATGTAAATTTTACTCCAGTTAAAAAAATGGGCTAAGTATTCAGACGGTTCATAGAAAAAAGGATACACTAATAGCTTTAAATATAAGTCAGATGATCATGTCAACATTTGGTCAAAACCATGCTCATGTTCAGAATATGAGCCTGTGAGGCCCTTTGTTGTCAGGCCCGCGGCCTCTCTGTGCTCATGTCCTGCTACTCTTCCCTCCAATTGTTCCACTCCAGCCACCCTGCCTCTGCACTGTCCCAAGAATAGAAGTGCATTCCAGCCCCAGGGCCTTTGCACCTGCCGTGCCCTCTGCCTGAAACACCGTTTTCCCCTTATATCTGCCTAGCCCACTCCCTCTCTCCATGTAGGTCTCTGCTCCAATGTAGCCTTTATTACATAAAAGAGCATCTCCCCTGTCATTTTATATCATCTTTCCCTGTGTTCTCGTCTAAACACCTATCATAGTCATATCTACCTGTGCTACCTGTTTCTCTTCATAAAATGTGTTACGGAGCGAGGATTTGGCCTGCTTGGTCCACTGCTGTACCCTCAGCCCCCAGAACAGCTCCTGAACATAGGAGACATTCATAAACACTGTTTAATTGAAAAATTGTACCATTCAGATGACCCAGGGCTGAATTCCCCGTTAAGGTATGTGCTGTCTTTTGTTCTAATTGAAGAACTAATGCATGTTTTTTGGACAGTCTTTTTCTGGAGTTATTCACAGAGGAGGCAGCATAATGCTGTGGTGTCATGAGGATTGAGTGACATAATTCATGTTAAACACCTGGGAGTGTGGCTGGTACCTAAGTAGGCCTGGGAGACAGTGAGGATGCTGCGGGAGGGTGGAGCCCGGTCGATTCTTGGAGATTCCCATCTGGAAGGAGCATTGGAATGACACATCGGAAGTCTCAGTTCTGGCCCCCACTTAGCTTAGCTTCTAGGTCCCACTTAGTTTTATCGTGAAGACAGGGGCATCATGGGCTGAATCTTGTCCCCCAAATGCGTGTGTTGAAGCCCGAATCCCCAGTATCTCAGAAAGTGACTCTATTTGGAGATAGAGCCTCCAAGGAGTCGGTTAAGTAAAAACGAGGTTACTAGGGTGGGCCCTAATGCATTAGGACTGGTGTCTCCATCAGAAGAGGAAATGTGTGCATGAGATGCCAGGGATGCAGACACGCAGAGGAAAGGCCACGCCAGGACTCACGTCCTGAGAGGCGGCCACCCGCGAGCCATGGAGAGGGATCTGGGAGAAACCAACCCTGCCGGCACCTTGATCTTGGACTTCCAGTCTCCAGCAATGACAGAAATAAATTCTGCTCTTCAAGCCACTCAGCCTGTGGTGTTTAGTTTTGGCAACTGGAGCTGACCAAGACACAGGGGCCTGGACAACAGGGTCTCAAGGTGTTTTCTGGGTTCAACAATCAAAGGCTTCACCCCCACCTCACACGGGCCGACCTCCAGCTCTGCCTGCAGCTGGCTGTGGGATCTCGGGCCCATTACTCGACGCCCCTGATCTGACTGCCAGGTGGGAGCCCAGAGCGGCTGGGTCGTGATGGAGGTCAAGTGCGGCCCTGCAGGTGAGGCGCCGGCACCGCGCTGGCATGACGCCCGCTGCACCACGCATCCGTGATCGCCTGGCACAAACGACTTAATCTCTCCGGGCTGCAGTTTTTTTCCTCCGTGTAGCAGTTATTTTGAGGATGAAGTGAGAAACTATCTGGCTGGCACAGGTAAGTGCCCAATATATTTCAGCTGTTATCAATAGCGGCATTCTACTTCTTTGGCAAGAATTCAGCAGCAGTGTATGCTGACACTTAGTATGACTATTGATAGCACAGCAGCTTAATATTTATCGAGTGCTTATTTTGTGTCAGCTGCTGTCCTAAAATTTTACATGAAGTGCCATTCATAGTAAAGAAAAAAATAAATACAAACAATACACTTCTTTTTTTCATTGATATATACGTATCTGCAGAGATACAACTTTTAAATTACTTGTCCTTCAGCAAGCACTGTATTCTATGCAGGAGTTAACTGGGAGACCTCTCATGTATAATTGGTCCCTCAACACATATGGATGAGCTGTATGTGCTCAGTTTTGGGGTGATTGTTTGGGAAGAAGTTTGCAACGGTTCAGAGTCCTTTGAGCTTGAGACGGTGCAGTTCATGTCTCCAACCCTGTGGAACTATATACTACTATTTCATTTCATTTTATTTTATTTCATTTTTTGGGACAGAGTCTTGCTCTGTCACCATCGTTACTGTTGCAGTGGTGTCATCACAGCTCACTGCAATCTCAGACTCCGGAGTTCAAGCAATTCTCTTGCCTCAGCCTTCCAAGTAGCTGGGACTACAGGCACTCGTCACCATGCCCAGCTAATTTTTCTATTTTTTGTGGAGACGGAGGTTTTGCTCTTGCTCAGGCTGGTCTCAAACTCCTGGCCTCAAGCAATCTTGCCGCCTTGGCCTTCCAGAGTTCTGGGATTACAGGCATGAGCCACCGCGCCCAACCCATACTTCGGACTTTAAACAATACATTTGAAATAAACAACAACAGCATAGAAATTGTAAAGACGAAGAAACAGAACTTGAGTTCTTCCTTCTCTCCTTCATGTGAACACTTGGAGTTTTTATTTGTGTTTAAAATGTAAACCAGTGAAAATTTGTAAGCCATAAGGAAGGAATATTCTTGTTTGTTAAGTACAAATTTTAGTTTTTACATAAAGTATTTCACTGAATTTGTGTAGTATCATTAAAAGTGAAATGCATTTTTCATTGTTAATTGCCTGTTTTGAAACTAAAGAACTGATCAAGAAAACATTACTTATGATTGAAAATAATTTGTATAAAGAGGGGAGCATGAAAAAATGAGGAACTCCAAATGTCAAATACACGAGACAAGCCACTGAGCAAGAAGAATAGTTTTCAAGTGCAAGTCTGACCTGTACCCCTTGCGGCTTCAGGCTCAGACCCTGTCGCCTTAGCTTGGGTGTTCCTTGCTCAAATGCTGCCTCCCCCAGGGCCATGGGCCGTTCTCAGGTCTGCGTCCTGGCGGTGGGCTGATGATGTGGGGGCTCTTGCAGCTGTGGCACCCCGTACCGTGGGGCTCTAACATTAGATCCACCCGGCCTTGCTGGGTGGCCGCAGGCAAGGCCCTTACCTGGGGGGCCTCTGTTTCCTCTCTTGTCCAGCGAGGGCTCAGTCTGGACAGTATCCAAGGATTCTTCTATGTCTCGTGACTCAGCCTCTTCTGAGGCCTGATGTCAGCCTAGGCTGGCAGAGTTCATTTTTGGAAAGGAAGGAATAAAAACGCAAATTGCTTACGATTCTAGAGAAAGTTAGACCAATCTCTTTTTTGTTGGTGGCCTTGCCTTTGTCAACTTCCTCAGCATGTCCCCTACTTTGGCACCAAAACAGACCCCTAATTATAGGCAACAATTGTTTCCTCCCCACTAAACTTTTTTTTTCTTTCTTTTTCAAACAGAAATTCATGTGGAATGGAGAAATTGCACAAACCAAGTAACACGGTTGTAATGTTTCTGCGATAGCGCAAAAGCAACTCCTACTGAAACCCCTTGGCCTGCAGGGGGCAGTGCTTACAAGAGTGGGGTCAGGTAGGTGCCCGGGGAAGAGCTTAATGCTGGAGATCTGGGTGCAAATGCCAGCTTTCGACCAGTCGTTCCCTGTCCTGAGTTTTCTCATCTTTCAAACAGAGATTGTGGTTCCTATCCTCTCCCAGCTTACCGGGTGCGCTCAGAAGCATTGTTCAAAATGCACAGGGCAGACTGTTTCAGCTTACGCAGCGCCAGGCCCTGGTTAGAGGTTGGGGGCTTGGAGACGGATGAGATGGAGCCGTGGCCTCCAGGAGAATTTCCTTCTTCTTGCTGGGCTGCTCCAGGAGAGCTGAGAAGAAGGAGCTCTCACTACCGGCCAAAGCAAGAAGATGTGGGAAGGGGTGAAGGATGGGTAGGGCCTGAGTAAATAAAGAGGCAAAGGGGAATGGAGGTGGCTGGATCGCTGTGAGGGAGGGTTTGGGGAAGAAGACACAGGATGTGCTGAGCAGAGGGTGGACCAGAGATGAGGTGAGAAGCAGGAGACAGGGTCGGAAGGGCGTTGGTTTGGGTGGTGACGTGGCAGAGGGCAGTCCACGTGAGAGGAACTGCTTGAGCACAGGTAAGAGGCAGGGAACTGGCATAGGATGCTGCAGCCTGCATGGCGTGTTCCACACTTTATTATTTTTATTTATTTATTTTTTGAGACAGAGTCTCACTCTGTCACCCTGGGTAGAGTGTAGTGGCATCATCATAGCTCACTGTGACCTCAAACTCCTAAGCTCAAGGGATCCTCCTGCCTCAGCCTCCCGAGTAGCTGGGACCACAGGTGCTCGCCACCACAACGGACTAATTTTTTCAATTTTTTGTAGAGGTGGGGTCTTGCCCAGGCTGATCTCAAACTCCTGACCTCAAGCGATCCTCTCGCCTCGTCCTCCCAGAGTTCTAGGATTACAGGCGTGAGCCACCGTGCCCGGCCAGATAATAACACTTTAAGTCCTCATGGTGGATGGTCTCATGTTGTTTCTGTCTGACCTTATCCCCGGAAGCTGGGAGGGAGGGGAAAAATAATCCTTTGTGTGTGTTCATGTGACATGTTCAGTTCCAGAAGTGGTCCCTGAGCTGACGCATTATCTCATTTATTCTTTCAAGTAATACTGTTTGTAGTTACTACGATTTACATTCTGCAGAGGAGGAAACAAAGGCTCCAAAAATTAAAGACCAGGCTAACGTTACCCAGATAGAAACAAGGCCAAGAGCGGAACCCGAGACCTCAGACAACTTGGGAAATGGTTAATCAGTCGGCATCTTTATCTGTCAGTGTTTTTAACTGCCAGCAACTGAAACAATGCGGCCAACCGTGAACTGAAATGGAGCTAATTAGAAGCGTGGCTCTATGAGTCCAGGAGGGCTAAGATCTAGGCCTGGGGTGAAAATCAAATGGCAGAACTGGATGGTGAGGACGTGAATGCCTCTGCCATCAACTGCTAGATGCTGTCGCTTGCTCCACTGATGTGCCCAGCCTTGGACACTGGACTCTGGACTCTGGACATGGCCACCGTCCCTCCGGGAGTTCCATCTGTAGCAGCTACTTCTTCTGCCCGCCCCCTCCCCAGCCGCAGGGAGTGGTCCCATTTCCAGATCCCCAGGCCCCAGCCAAACGTAGGCCATTGCAACTGATGAGTAGAGCATAGGATATGAGTTCTGCTCAGGCCGGGAGGCAGGCTGGCAACATCGGGGCATTTTCAGCTTATACCATGGGGGCATGCTCTGCCTCCCACCAAGACTCAAGGGTGGCTAGTATCTCATGCACAGAGAGGAGGTTCGGATTTTTTTTCTTGTCAATGAGAACGACAAATATCCAATCAGTATCATTACTGGCTGCACACTGTGTGGGAGGCCTGACTATCGGGGTCTCACAGAAGAAGATGACAGCCTTTCCATCATGTGTCAAGGCCCATTTTGGGGACCAGGTGTAGGTTCCAAATCCAGCTCACCCCCATTTGATCTCCAAACACCCCAGCAAAGTGGACTGGGCAGGCCTTATTGGACTCATGTTACAGATGAAGAAACAGAGGTCCAGATAGTGGAAGTGACTTGCCCAAGGACATGGAGGTCATAAATGCCAGCTAGTCTTGTATCCAGGGGAATTTGGACTCTAACCCAAACCTCCTTCCAGTACATGGTGACCGAGACCCGGGCACCAAGGAAATAGGGCTTTTCTCAGAACTGGCTCTGATGGTCTGACACTTGATCTGGGCTAGGGAGGAGGGGGCGGGAATTAGCATTGGATCCCAGAGGAAGGGCTGGTAAGTTCTGTGCACTGATTGTGCCTGAACTGAACCCCTCTTGTCTGTGCTTCTCCCAGGAGGGGTGTGTGGGAGGGCAGTGGGCTGGTGGCAGGATTCAGGAATGCCCATTCTCTCAGCAGGGCGGGCAGCGGATCAGTCCGCGTGCGTCTGTGCATCTGTTTGTGGGCAGTTTGGAGGCCACAGCCGGCAGCATCTTCGGCGTGGTGGGGCCTCTGCTAACTGTGGGTTCAAACCACCAAATCTCTGCCCGAAAACATGAGGGAGGAGCTGCAGGCTGACCCTGACTGATAGCCAGGGCCGTGGGCGGTTTACCCAGATTGCCCGGATGCAGTGGGAGGGTCCCGGGCCCTGGCCCTGCAGCTCTGGGAAGACAAAGTATTCAGGCCAAGGAGTCGCTGGCCCCTGCTCCCATGACCCTCCCACGGCTGGCCTTGTCCGCTCACCTGCCTGAGCCATAGAGAAACTCCTGAGGGTGCTTCAGGCTGGGAGAGGCATTCTGGTCTTGGGAAAAGAGCACTGAATCTGGAGCCACAAGACCCAGGCACTCGGCCTAGATCTGCCAGAACACAGAGGTGCAGCCTGGGGAAAGTCATGTACCCAGTCTAATCCTCAACTCCTCTCCCCTCAGCTGGGGTAATAATATTGTGAGGAATAATAGAGCTTGTAGATATGAAAGCTCCATAGCATTGTGGTACATAAAAATCCTCAATAAATACACGTGGAACGAGAGAATGATGGAATGAATCAACTTAAAATGCCCTAGGGCAACAGAATTCAACCCACACCCCCAGGGTCCCAGGAAGAGTGTGCGTTTTCAGAAAGGAAGAGTGGAGTGGATGGATGCTCAGGGCCCCTAAGCATCTCAGCCAACGTCATCTGTGTAAAGGTGGGAAGGTGGGAAGGGGCTTTCCCAAGGTCACAGGGAGGTTGACAGCGCTAGGGACACTCCACTGAGCCCCGTGCCATGGTCCTGGTCTCTTTTTAACCTCGCTGCTCCCACCGCTGCTTGTCTGTCTTCAAACATACAAGGGAGCCCAGAGGCAGAACGAGTCATAGAACTGTGATTGCAATCATTTCACGTAATTTCAAATCAATCAGACTCAGGTTACAGTCCTAGCTGGGTGGCTTTGTCTAAGCCACCCAGCTTTCTCAGCCTCAGTTTCCCTTATCTGTAAAACAGGGAGAATAATGCAACCCTCTGTGAAGATTAAATGCCCGATTGAGGAACATGGGACAAAAGCCCTGGATGTGGACGGATCAGGTGGGATCAGAACCCCCTTGTCCCCTACTGGGAGCTGTTGTTAGTGGAGGCTTGTAGGGCAGAGTCCCTGGGAGGGCCCGAGGAGGGAAAGTGGCAGTGGCGGTTCCCTTTCCCCTGGGCCGGGAGGACAGAAGTGGAACTCAGCATGGCCAGGGGGAGGCTGGGCAGGTGGGTGCCCTTCCCTGGCCTTGGCACTCCCATCTATAAAATGAGGGTGTTTGCTTAGATGATTTTTAAGAGCTCTTCCATCTCTGATGTTTAAACATTCTTTAAATGCGTTCATGCCAACACTCCTGGCAGCATTTCCAGGGGCCAGATTTCCTACCAGGTCAGTTTTGAAATAATGACTGGGGAGCTCATTAGTGCTCTGTGCCCATGCAGGCAATTCCTGTGTGTGGGGGGCACATTTTCTGCCCTTGTGCACACGCCAATTTTCCAACATTTCATGTTCTCAAATAATATTAAATAATAACTGCTATTTCTACAAGACGGTTAACTCACAAAGATCTCTCTGTGCCAAGGAGCCGGGGGCTGGGGTCTGGGCACACAGTTTTGGCATCTCCTCCCTCTGAGAATGTGTCCACACCTGCGAGACAATTAACCAAGCAGTTTAAGCGAAAATCCCACCACTTTACACCTGAAATATGCTAATAATTCAGAAAAACAATCTGTGGGAGTGTTTCTGATATTAATTATCTGGGTAATTGCCTCGATCTTCACTTGTGTTTAGAAGCAGCCTCTCTGAAGGGAGAGTTTTCCCAAAGACGATAGGTAGGGTTCCAAGCCTTCCCTCCGCTGTCAGAGAGGGACTGTGTCGTGCGGGGGGCTCCTGGGTGGGCCGGTGGGGCCACATCTCAGGCCATTTTCTCCCCGCTCTGAGGTCCCTTCCTTTCTCTGGGCCTCTGCGGTCCCACCTGTGAGCGAAGAGGCTGAAGCTCCTCTCAGGGCACAGAGCACGCCCAGGCAGTGCCCCCCGGCCTCACCCCTTCCCTGGGTGACACCATCGTACTGTTGGTGGACACTGGAGCTCCCAGCAGGAGGCTCTCCAAGGTCCCACAGCCAAGAGGACACCTGCTGTTTGCAGAGGGTTCTAGATGGGTCCCGATCCCTGCTCATCGCCTCTCCCAGCCCTTCGCAGCCTCACGGGGGCTCCGTGCGGGCGCCAACCTGCCTGCAAATGCGTGAAGTGATGCTGCCTGTGGCGTGGCTGGCGTCTGTCCCCCTTTGACCTTCATATTGACACAACCCAGAGACCCTGCTACGGAGCAGCCTTGTGGTCTGCAGAGAGCGGTCGGGGGATGAGAGGCCTGCGGTCCCCGTCAGAGGGAGGATGAAAGGAAGACAGTGAGCTGGGCTGGCCTTTCTGACCCGGGAGAACAGGCGTCAGGCTGGCCTGCGCACCTGGGGTCGGACAGGTTGTGATGGGGAGACGCCAGGCTGGCAGCCCGGAGGCCCCGAGGTGAACCCTGCTTTGCCTCTTCTGCCTGTGCCGTGATGGACACGTCACCCCGTCTGTCCAAACCTCCGTTCCCACCTCTGCACGATGGAGACCTGGATACCTCCCTGACAGGAACATTGCTGGGATGTCGGCGAGGGCCTAGCGCAGAGCTCGGCACACAGTAGATGCTCAGCTCACGATCGTTTCTCCCTCTCTGCCTTCTCGAGTCCCCAAAAGAGAAGCTTAGCTTGAGCAAATTTGGTATCTACCGGTCTGTCCCCAGGTGACCTCCTGTAACCCCTTCCGCCCTGGGCAGGTCGGCTGACCTGTGACCCTGAGGTGTTGACAGAATCTCTGACCTCTGGGAAGGAGCAGGTCACTTTACCGAGTTTGTGCAAATAGATAAAGAACAAAGTGGCCCATAAATCAAGGCAACAGGAAAAACAAATAAATCTCCCCCCCTTGGGAAACAAGCAGCAGGGGTGGGGGGAAGCTGTCCAGGCAGATTCCTGGGGGGCTCCCCTGATGCTGCTGACCCTGTCGTCCACCTGGGCGGAGGTCAGCACAGGTGGCCTTGGGAAGAGGAAGGTGCCAGGAGGGGGTAGGGGTGCGGGTCCCGTCCTGGCAGTGCCCCAGCGACTCCTTCCTCAACGGCACAGAAGGGGAGGTGTCCCATGACCTCGCCCTTGAAAGGAGGCCAGCCTGGGGCTCAGGGAGAATAACATGGCCAGGTATTCGACATCGCCGTGGAAAGGAGGGAGACAGGAATGGGCCTCGGAGACCTTGATCAGAGCGTCCCCTACTGAACAAACCGCTCACCGTGTGACCATGGAGTCACAGTGCCCTGAGTCTCGGTTTCCCCAACTGTAAAAAGGGAGGCTAATCCCCGTCCCGGCTGCTTCTCTGGCATGTGACGAGAGTGACAACGAGTGTGAAAGGACCACCGGGCAAACCCTGGCTCCACCGCCAGGGGAGTATGGGCAAGTGGTCAAACGTACCTGGCCTCAGTTTCCTTCTCCGTAAGCCAACGATGGTGACAGCACCTGCCCTCTGGGATTATTTGGAGGATTAAGGGACACATTATCTAAGATTCCAGGTACATACTAGTGTTCCCTAAAAGCACTTTCTCCCCATCCTTGTCTCATTGAAAACCCATCCTGCTTCTCCAACCACTCATGCTCCTCAGGGCTGGATCCTGGGGGTTTATCGAAAGGTGAGGACTGGATGTGGACAGGCCCCCAAGGCCGCGTCACCCTGCCCTGGGCCACGCCTGGTGTCTGCCGCTCTGCGTTGCCCCCCCCCTCCATCCACACCTGCCTCGCCGCCACTCCTCGAGTGCCAAGCCCACTCCCCACTCAGGGGGCTGCACTTGTTCCTGGGGTGACCAATCATCCCATGTGCCTGGGACTGAGGGGCCCCCGGGGTGCGGGACTTGGTGCTGACACCAGGACAGTCCCAGGCAAGCCTGTGTGCCTCCGAGCAGGGAAGGCCCTTCGCTTTGGTATCCACAGGGTCACTCCCTCGCTCTGCTCCGGCCTTCCTGTGGCCGTATGTGAGGTCTCAGCCCTCCTACCC
>CAUYSK010099917.1:0-19430 GCA_963575035.1 Avahi laniger
CTGTCCAAATTAATTTCTTTCTATTTTTGGTAGAGGTGGGGTCTCACTCTTGCTCAGGCTGGTCTCGAACTCCTGAGCTCAGAATGATCCGCCCACCTCGGCCTCCTAGAGAGCTAGGATTACAGGCGTGAGCCACCGCGCCCAGCCGTAACATCTTCTAATAAGAATTCCAAAAAGGCAGCACAGAGAGAATGAAAAGGAATAAAAATAACCAAAAAATAATTTCTACAAAATTTTCCAAAATAAAAGATTTAAATGTCCACATTGAATGGGCCCAAGGGGTGCCCAACACAATAAACAAACCAAAAAAACTCTCATCAAAGCACATTATTGGAAATGTTAGAACCCCAGGAATAAAATGATCCCAAAAGTTCTAGAGAGAGAAAAACAGTTCACCCACCAAGGGTCAGAAATCTGAACACAACTGGACTTCTCAGTGTCAACACAGGAAGCTAGAAACTGAAAGGCAATACAGCAACGTCTTACGACTCTGAGAAAAAAATAATCTCCAATCTAGAAATTCTTACCCAGCCAAAAAGCAATCAAAGAGAAGGTAACATAAGGACAAGGAGACAAGAGCTGACCGGAACTGCCACACTGGTTTTCATGTGGCCAGGGTCTGATGGATTAATACCCTCATAAAGATGTTAAAAAAGTGAAATATCACTTCTGTACACAAGGTTTCAAAAAAATTTCCCTACCATACATGAGGAAGTAAATCAAGACAGAGAAAAATAGGAGTTCCCAGGTAATGAATGGCAAAGGGATGTCCCAGATATTGGCCTATCAACATCCTGGGCCAGATTGGAACAGGAGGACTGAGGGTTTAAGGAGTGATGTTTCCAAGAAAAAAAATAAAGGAACTGATAGATTATCCAATTAACTTCACCTATTCATTTGAGGTTTATAGGTCTTGTCAGAGGGTTCGGAGAACATGGACAACTAAGAAAGCAAACAAACAAACAAAAACCGAGGCGATTATGAACTCCCAGGATTTAAACAAAGAATAGAAGAAAAGAAATGCAATCGTAGCATTGCATATGTTGTAGATTGCATATATTGCTCAGCTGTAAACAATTCGTCATAATAATATGAATACTGACTATTGGTTTAATTAAAGTGATATTATAATATTAGGAATCTAGAAGGAAGGGAAGGAGCGTTTGTATGCGTTGTAAAAAAAGCAAAGCCCCAAAGTATTGTTAAAAATATTTACCTAATTACCTAAAGCAGAAGTTCACCAGTCTGCCCACAGGTTACTTCAGAATCATCTAGGGAATGTCAAAGAAAACAAGAGCTGGATAGTAGCTAAAGCGGTAAAAACAGATTTTATTCAGGGCTATTGGAATAGGCAAAGAGAGACCTCAGTATGGAACTGGGCCCGATTCCAGATACATCCTGGGCAAGTGGGAATTTATGGCCAAAGGGCAGGGTGGTGATTGGTGGATGGAAAATTACTGAGAGGAAACCTCAGGGGTGAGGGTTACGGGGTCGGGGTTCTTCCCGAATGCAGGCCTGGGTGATCAGACATCATTTGGGGGATGGTGGAGGAGAAGGAACCTGATTAGACAGTGAGAGTGATCAGATATTGAAAATGGGGGTTCTTGCTAAACTGACTTAGCAGATTCTTTGCTAAAACTAGATTTTACAAGGGAGTGCACCCACGGGCCTAGGAGAAGGTTCAGGAGCCTAAAACTTTGGCCAAGCAAAGAATCTTTGTACAAATACAGCTTCCTGGGTCCCACCCTTAATAAGCCTGACTGAACAGGCCTTCGTGGTGTCTCATAATCTGTCCTTAGTTCCAGCGAGGTTTGGGAACCACCGAACTAGAGCAGAAATTGGGAGTGTGTGCAGGGAGGGGCGAGGGAATCGGGTTATAAGTATTTTATGTGTGTGTCAATGTTTCTCTGTAAATGTCGGTGTATTACGAATCTATCTTTCTCCTTCCCTCCCTCTTTCACCCTCTTTTATTTTAACTTAACCCGTAAATCCCTCTGGACGGCTGCCAACATTGCCAGAAACGAAGTCCCCATCTCTGGTTTTAAACCGCAGCATTCTGAGCTCTCTCTCCCAACCCTGGGGCCCCCTCTGCTGGCAGGAGCCTGTCACAACTCTAAGCGTCCTAAAACTAGAAATTCTCCTTGGGTTCCCTAGCAGGTCATTTCCGGGGGCTGTTTCCAAGCCTTCAAACTTCATGAACCCTCCCATCAGACATAAAATGGAAAGTGAAACCTGGGAAAACTTTCTTGCCTTAAAGGTGTGAATATATAAAGATTAGGAGGGAGCAAGACAAGGCAGAAATGAGAGTGAGAGGTAGATATTGCGGTCAAAACCCAGAAAGAGGAAACAGGAAACACTTCAGGAATTTAAGTCCCCACCTCCCTCTTCCTTGCTTTCCCCCAGGAGACATGGATAGATGGGAAACCGCCGCATTTATCCACCTTCCAAAAATGGAAAGCAGGAAATGAGCCAGACTGAAAAGCTCACTGCGTTGGGAAGCAGAAAGCAAGGGTTCAAGACTCACCCTTTCTTTATTTCCTCAATTCTCAAAAGCAGTGGTCTCCTTTTTCCAGAGCTTTGTGCCAGATCATCCGGAATCAGACTTCACAAATCATAAATCATGCCCCCACCCCGTGATCCTGTGCTCAGGCTCTATTGGCTCTTTCCCACAAGCAGAAATGATGCTCGGCGCCTGGCACAGAGGACATGCTCAAAAACATGTGAATAAAAACTCAACTCATTCCTGTTCCCAAAATCGAAACCCTCCTTCAGACCTGAGTGCTTCTCAGATGGACGCCCCCACGCTCCATTCAACACTGTCTTTCCTCAGGTCCCTTCCCTCTGCCGCCCACGGCATTCCCCTGTAGCTGCTGCAGAGCCCTCTGGCTTCATCTCCAGGGATCCCTTCAGGCCAGATGCCATGTGTTCTCGCCACTTCTCACCCTCCTTGACCTCGCCCGTCTCATCTCACCGAGACGGGTCCTCCTCGGGCTCCACGTTCCCTCTGGTCCTCCTGCTCCCAGCTCTTTCTTGTTCTCCTCTGCTGGCCCTCCTCTTTTGCCCGACCCTCAAACATTCATGTAATCTAGGGTTCCAGATTATTAATTAGACGGATGGTAAAGCCATCGATTGAAATAGAAGTCACTGGGAAATGGTGAGTAAAAAGAACAAAGTCACTGGAGAACAGCTTAGCGGTTTCTCAAAATGTTAAACATAAATTTACCATACAACCCAGCAAGGCCACTCCTGGTTATATACCGAAGAGAAATAAAAACACACGTCCACACCAAGACTTTCGCACCAATGTTCATTGCAGCATTATTTATAACAACCCAAAAGGGGGAAATTCCAAATGTTTGTGAATGGCGAATGGATAAACAAAATGTAATATACCCACACGATGGAATTGATTTGACAATAAATGACACATGCTACGATGTGGAAGAATCTCAGAAACATTATGCTAAGTGAAGAAGTCAGACACAAAAGATCTCATATTGTGTGGTTCCACTAAGATAGAATGTCCAGGAAAGGCAGATCTACATACAGAAAATAGATTATTGGTTGCCCAGGGCTGGAGATGGAAACAGGGAGTGAACTGACAGAAGCCAAGGGAAGGGAGGAGAGGTAAGAGTGGCAGGTGACACTGAGAAGTCAGGTCAGTGTAAACAGAACCAAAGAGAGGAAGGCAGGGTAGAAAGATTCCACTGGGCATGGGGGAGCCCGAGGATAACATTGCCGGGCTTGGCTCCGGGGGGCTGCAAGCCCTCAGGGACAAGGTCACAGCCAGTGCCACTGGGCCCGGAGAGTAGCGTTGATGGAGGGAGTGGGGCTGGATCACTGAGCCTGAAGGGTACAGAGGATCCAGAATTTTCTGCAGAAGGCAATGAGGGGACACAGAGGACCAGTAGACATGCAGAGTTCTGGGATGGGGATAAAGAGGCCACAGAAGGCAGAGGCTTCACGAGTGGAAATAAAAGGCCAGAACTGCAGACTTGAGCAGGGGCCACACCAGGGCCTCAAAGGTGTGGCCCCTGCTTATTTCTCCAAACTTATTTCTCACCATGGAACCTCCACCTCGTAAAACTCAGGGATCCAGCCATATGGAACTGTTTGCAGTTTCCCAAACATGCCATTCTCTTTCACACCTCCTTCTAGTTTTTCACACAGCTTCCTCTTCATGGAATGTTCTACACACCAACCCTCCCCTCCCCGCTGCACTCCTGGAACCCAACTCGGTGCTGACGCTTACCCTTCTACATTTGCCTGGAGCACGCCTGCTCAGATTTCAATATGGATTGAGGTTAACCTCTTCCTGGAAGCCTCTCCTGCTTGCCCAGCCCATGTGTGGAACGAACTATTTCCTACTCTACGCCACTGCTGTAGATTTCCATCAGTGCACTAGTGACACTTCATACATTTTGTTTATTTCCATGTCATCTTCTACTAGGGCTCAGAGAGCATTTCCTTTTGTAATTCATAGTACCTAGGCCAGTCACAATAGCTCGCACCTGTAATCCTAGCACTCTGGGAGGCCAAGGTGGGAGGATCACTTGAGGCCAGAAGTTTGAGACTAGCCTGAACAAGAGTGAGACCCCATCTCTACTAAAAATAGAAAAAATTACCCAGGTGTGGTTGTGCATGCCTGTAGTCTCAGCTACTCACTCAGGAGGCTGAGGCAGGAGGATTGCTTGTGCCCAGGAGATGGAGGTTGCAGGGAGCTATGATGCCACCACTGTACTCTAGCCTGGGCAACAGAGAGAGACTGTCCCCCTGCCAAAAAAAAAAAAAATCATAGTACCTGACCAACAATTAATATCTAACTAAATAAATGTTAGCAGATGAATCTTCCACTCAGCTACCACGTGATACCTATTCTATTCCCCTTTTCCTACGTAGGGCCCTTTTGGGGGTTCTCTGTGGCTGGGCTTCTGGGCTCTATTGTGGTGAAGGTAGAAGAGATGGCTACCAGTAGCCACGGTCCAAAATGTTTTCTTCACACATAAAGCACAGTTTCTCAGTGTTTCCAAAGCCCTGTGCTATTCTAAGGTTGCCGAATAAAGCACGGGACACCCAGTTACATGTTAATTTCCGATGAACAATAAATAATGTTTTAGTATACGAATGTTCCTTTCAATCGTTTAGTATAAATACGTTCCTTTCAATAGTTTATCCCATCTGTCTGTCCATCACAGATAGATATCCTTTAAAAAAAAAAAAGTATTTGTTGTTTATCTGACAGTCACATTTCACTGGGCATTCTGTATTTCTCTTTGCTAACTCTGGCCACCCTCTTTCCCACGAGAGGGAAGTGACTTCCTTCTAATGCTGAAGTCCCTGGCACCTCAAGAAACCCACCTGGCTGAGGCTGCTGTGCCACCTTGATGTGTTTCCAGAAGGTTGGGCTGACCAACTAAGGAGAAACGCGACATGGGCCAAAGCCGGGGGGTGGCCGTGCTGGCATCAGTCCTCTCAGCTGTGTGGGGCTCTCCCCCCACTCTCCATGCAGGCGACGTTTCTCCAAACCTTCGAGGGAGTCGCTTTTTTAGTTATTATGTGGCTCCCTCTCTCCGCTGTGCTCAGATGTGAGTCCCTGGGAGCTAGGCCAGAGGGAGAAACGGGGAAACTGAAATTGCAGCACGTTTAGAACGGTCCCTGCCCCACCCCCACTCGGGGCAGGGCACAGAGCATGACCCTGGCCTCAGAGCACCCGCCCAGGCAAATGAGGTTCAGGTAGCCTGCTCCCTCAGTCCCTGGCACAGACCGCGTGTGCCAGGCGGGGACGGGACAGCACACACAGGGTAATGTGTCCCGTGCCTACTTCATTTTCCCGGATCTGAGATGCCATTAGGCGGAACACAGGAAAAAGTCTGCCCACTGGGAGCGGGGCACACAGAAGGATTGGCAGATGAGATCTTCTCCCCTCCTTAGACATGCAGGGGAGGGGAAGAATGGGAGGAAGGGGAGGGTAGACATGCAGGGGAAGGGGAGGAAGGGTATCCGTTATTGCATAAAATTATAGAAAATTATAGTCATTTCTGTAGCAGGGAGCAGATTTTGGCAGCTGTAGCACAGACTTACGAGTTCCTAAAATCAGACCTGAGGAGCTGGGGTGGGGGTGGAGAGAAAGCGAATTTTATGCATTCTTACATAACGCTAAGATCCTTTCCTGTTTCAAGGTTGTGGTGTTACTCTCCCAGGGAAGGCAAGAACCTCTGAATCCAGGGTGTTTGCCCACTTTTTACTCTGAGCTGTGCCCACGGTGCCCCCAGCAGGATTCGTTTTCAGAAGTAAGGGGCCACTTTCTCAACAGAGCTACCAGGCAGTCATGAAAAGCACTGCAGCTGCTGCCTTAGCAATGACAGGTGTCCCTTCGTGATGGACATTCCATGCCAAATGCATGGAAATTCCCCTCTGGCTGCTCCTCCTCCCACTTTTGCCGTCTCCCATCAGTCCTCCCAGACCTGGATGGTCCCCCAGTCCCTTTCTCTTTCTCATTCATTCAACCCCTGCGTTCTTCTCACCCTGTTGCTTGTTCTTGACCTGATTTAATCAAGAGCCAATGATCACATCACAGAGCATTCCCAGCTGGGCTCTGGCACACACCTCCATCTGCGAGGAGCGCATTCTGGGTGGGTACCTGAAAAGTGCCAGGTCGTGTTGAAGGTATTTGCTGAAAGCTTGTTCTAGAAGGTCGATGGTCAGTGCAATACAAAGGAGGGGCAGCCAGGAGTGGAGTGAGCAGCTAGCTTCCTTGCTGTGGCAGGGAACAGAACTTGACCGCATCAGGGTAAATCTGACTTGAAACAAATGCTGATCGAAACGGTTGTATTTCCTTTTGTCTTTATTTAGTATTATCTTTTTAATTTGATGACAACCCTGGGAAGAGGATTTAGGGGGTGGGATTGATCTGCTCTGACCAGAATGATGAATCCCAGTGATTTCCCTGGATTAAGTCAGGCTCCAAGAAGACGGCAATTTTCTCATTGCTGCAGCATCTCAAAAACGTTAAACACCAAAGTTTATCGAACGCCTATTGTGGAGCAAGGCTGGCAGGAATGGAGAGAAACAAAGATGAAAAAGACATAATCACTTCCTCCGGGAGCTTACAAGCTAATGAGAGAACCAGCCATGTAAATAGGATACACAATGGATTGGGTGTTGATTGCATAATATGGTTAAAGTGCAGTCCCCTGGGTCCCTGAGACCCTCTTGGGAAGGTGACAGTATGACTATTTTCATAATCATATTATAACATTCTTTGACTTTTCCTGAGGCTACAGGATGTGTAATAATGACATTGCCCTGACTGCCAGTGGAATGTATGCTTATCTATTCCTGAGTTAAAAAAAAAAAAACCCTCAGTCTTAATCTCTAATGCATCACTAGCAATAGCAAAGGTAAATAGTACACATGCAAAAGTTCTTTGAGGTCCTCAATAATTATTGAGTGTAAAAGGGTCCTGAGACCAGAAAGTTTGAAAAATGCTAAAACAACGTATCATCTACCATTACAGTGTCTTCGTTTCTCATCAGTGCACTCTATGCAGCAATTATTTTATCTAATTCCATGAAAATCACTTCATTGGATGCTGTTTCTATATCCTTATTTTCCGGCATCATAGCTATTAGGTCATCTAATTATTAATCTGTTTGTGTCTTTGGGTTTAAATGTGTCTTTTGAGGCTGCACAATGTTGGACTTCATTTTTTAATGGAGCCAACAATCAGCAATTGTTGACGCATTTGTCTTGTGTTCTGTTATCCTGCAGTTATCTTACTCATTGTTATTTTTGCTTTCTTTAAATTTACGATTTCTGTCATGGACTTTAAAATTCTTTATTTCTTTTTCATCAGACAATAAACTTCCCTCGTCTGCCCGTCTTTCTATCATTTCAGCAGCATCATATTTTAAAGCAAATGTTCATTGTTTCCTGTAATTTTACGATGAATAGTATAGGATTAAGCAAATAAACTTTATAATTCCTTCCCTCTAGGGATGAAAGTGGAGTCCAATCTGTAACGTAACTTAGTAGCATAAAGACCTTTATGAAGTTACACAGATGTATCTTGCAGTTCTGAAATTATGTAATCTAATTTTCACTTGAACTTTATCTTTTTTCTATTTTTGTCCTCCATGGACTTTGAGCTCTATCTAGCCCTCGCCTGTTCTCAAATCTCCACTGTTTTCTGGAAGTGGACTTCACAGCTGTGGACCTTTGTTGACAAATTGTTTCATCTCCTCTGAGTCTTAAATTATTTTCTCTTACTCCGAAGTGAAAATTCACTGAGTGTTTCCAGATATTGTACTTCGGCTCATAATTCAATTTCCCTTAACCTCGTATAAATTCTGTCCCTTTACCCCCAACTCCTATTCCTCCTCCAAAGCACTCATGCTCATTATCACATTTAAATTTTTTCCCTGCTCTATTGGTAACTAGCAGAACTCAGGATTGCTTTGTGATGGGGTAATTTTCAGGATTTGGTTGGTTGGTTTTGAATTGAAAAACTTAACAATGACATATCTTAAATTCTTCCTTTGAGGATTGTACCTTAATGAATTCTTGCTACAGACATACTGAGGTGGTTATTTTTACATTTCCCTGATAATAAAGTCTAAACTGCTAGGGGTTTCTCCTCCCTGGTCCTTTTACTGTTATTAGATCTATTTTTAGCTGAGATGTGGGCGTTCGGGACTGGTTTCATTTCAGTAGTGCTAGTTCTTTTTTCTTTCTCCCCAGGTCTCCTCTTCCTAGCATCCTCTCCATGTTTCTTATTCCTCTATAGCATTTACAAGACCCAGTATAACAGCTTCGTGCCTTTTTTCTTGACACTCATTATTTCTTCTTTATTCTCTGTTAAAGTAATACGCATACGTTCCATTGTAGTAGCCTGAGTGTCTTGAACCGGTCTTGGGTTTCCTGCCACCTGGGTTCTGGCTGGCTTGCAATCTCACTTTGATGTTGCAATACTTTTTCACTGAATTTGAGTGCGGGGCTTATAGGGCTTGTTTGCTTCTATTTTTCCCCCACAAGATGTGCACATTTTTTTCTTAAGCATATTTTGCTGTTTTATGCTATTATTTTTAATTGCTTCCGACTGGGGGTAGGACTGAGAGTGAGATTTGGCCTGAATTTAGCTCTCTTTGCTATTACTCACATTTCCCCCAGAAGCCCCACACACGCTTCTCTCTCTCTGCCTTTGACAATCCACTTTTGAAAGACCATTGATCCCTGACATAAACGGTGTTAAGAGGAAGATGGACTCGGGCTAGGGATGCTCAGGAATCCAGTCCTGTACAGTCATGAGCTTGGCCATCTGGAAGTCTCCTCTTGCTCAATGAAATGGAGTAAACATTGTCCATTATGAAATCCACCACGCAGGCTGCCAGGGACAAATGGGATCCCACCCAAAGCCAATCGCTGCTCTGACAGGGGAATTGGCTAGCACTGCCTGAGACTACTCCAGCCTCCCTGATGTCACAATTCAGAGGCTGCTGCCTGCCTAGGAGGTTGTAGAAAGCTCTGTAGGTTCTCTCTGTGTGTCCTACAGGTCTATTCGGGCCAGGTCCCTGTCTGATGGCTTTTATGAAAAAATATCTCCTCCCTGCTCTGGTGCTCCTCTTGGCCTACAGCTACTATTCCGCAGATGAGAAATTCAGACCAGGTAAGTGCCAATGTGTCTCGTTTTTGAGGAATAGGTTAAAAAACAAAGGGATGCTGGAGTGTTCCTGAGGGTCAAGATGTGTTCTTGATCTTCAGAGTCCCCTGAGTTGGGACTGTATTTCTGTGTCCTCCAGCTACAGGCTGTGGGCAGGAGGGGTGTGGGGAGGGGTAATCGTGTAGCCAAAAGCTTGCCAAATAGTCCGTGCTTTATTTGGCACCCTTAATGGAAAGCAATTTCCAATCTCCTACAAAAATGAGGGTAATGCCCAAATTTACAACTCAGCAAGATAATTGGGCTCAACAGAGAGACTGATAAGTGGGAGGCAAAAAAATACTCTGGAGTTGATGACTACACAGAAATGAGGGGAAATCCCTGGAATCGCTATGAACACATGTGTTTTGGTTCCTTTTTCAATTTTCTTTCAATTGAACAAAATTGGATGAGTCCAGAAATGTCTGGAACTCCGGCGTTTTAGCCGAACCACGACTATTCTGGCCTTGTCCTATGATCTCAGTCCATGAAGATTTTTAGAAATGACAGCAGGGAGCCTTGGTTTTGAGCAACCAGGCCAAACCCCCACGTGAGAGCATGTTTATGAAAGACATGAACTGCTCTCTTGGTGATTTACGCAGTTTGAGACAAATTGATCTGGGCTTGTAACCCTCGAGGTTAGAAATTGAGATAAAGCTGCCCGTATCCAGAGAGGGAGAGGGAAAGTT
Organism: Avahi laniger; assembly: GCA_963575035.1. Lineage (NCBI taxonomy): Eukaryota > Metazoa > Chordata > Mammalia > Primates > Indriidae > Avahi > Avahi laniger. The sequence continues at coordinate 10,384 of CAUYSK010099917.1, forward strand.
GGCGCCAAGTTGAGTATGATCCTCACTTCCTTTTGGGGTTCCCCAGAGATGCTCCAGGGAAAGAAAGTGATTGTCACAGGGGCCAGCAGAGGAATCGGCGAAGAGATGGCTTATCATCTTGCCAGGATGGGAGCGCATGTTGTTTTGACAGCGAGGTCAAAAGAAAATCTACAAAAGGTGAGGTTCTATGCCCACAAACACACACACCCTCCTATGCCCAGATGTGTTCTCATATATGCTCACATATACATACACTCTACATGCTCACATATACACAGAAGCTAGCACATTCATACAAAGATAGACACACACACATGCCTAATCTTGCACTTTCATATGCAGGTTCAAATACTGAAACACCCACATATAAAAGTATGTATCTAAGCATTCGCTCATATATATATGCACAGTGTATATTCAGCCACAAGATTCTTGAGCTATATATGCTGATAGACATGCCTAGTCATGCACATTTACACATGGAACCATAGACATATAGAGATGTTTGCAGATATCAAAATACCTACTCATAAATACATATCCTTATATGCACGCAGATTCTCAGACACATGCCCTCTCATAAACTTACAAATCCAAGGATATACAAACACTCACAAACCTAGAGCTACCCAAGGAGTAACCAGCATCCATACCCATAATGCATTCAGAAACATCTACTCACAGAAACCCAAGGACATAAAGCACGGACTTAAATCCCAGCACAGTGATGACTTATCCATTTAAACCCCACCATGTTCTAGAAAATATTTCAGACAAAGGACAATGATCACAGGGTTGTATTTAGCAACATGAAACAGGGCGGTGAACAATCTCTCATTTAAGCCCCGGTTACTTCAGAGACTGTCCCCAAAAGTCCACAGCCAGGACTGATGCTATTCTGCTGTCATGCAGGTGGTGTCCCACTGCCTGGAGCTTGGAGCGGCCTCAGCACACTACATTGCTGGTACCATGGAAGACATGACCTTCGCAGAGCAATTTGTTGCCAAAGCAGGAAAGCTCCTGGGTGAGGCTGCTTCTCTCCCCACCTCCTCTGAGCTCTGCCATAGGGATCACCAAAGAGCTTTTGGGAGGGGAAGGGAGAAGGTATTAACCCCAGACGGTTTCTCTCAACACAGCCATCTCTTGCAGGGGGACTAGACATGCTCATTCTCAACCACATCACCAACACTTCTTTGAATTTATTTCATAATGATATTCACTACGTGCGCAAAAGCATGGATGTCAACTTCCTCAGCTATGTGGTCATGAGTGCAGCCGCCTTGCCCATGCTGAAGCAGAGCAATGGAAGCATTGTCGTCATCTCCTCGATCGCTGGTGAGTGGGACAGGGACCACTGTGCAAGGTAGGAGCCGAAAAATGCCAGGGATGGTGCCAGGCTCTGGAGTGAGCATGAATTTTTACCTGTTTCCATGCAGAAAGGCAACACAATATTAACCTAAAGTTGAAATGCTCACAGTGATATTCAGCAAAAGCTGGTTAATTGCCCATACTCATGGACAGGAAGACATACAAATAATAAGAGACTTGGGTGTGTCAACTTGATGAGGGCATGCATGCTGAGCTGAAGAGACACTGCTAAGAATTAGTAGAACCAGAAAAAATGAGGAATTGGTCAAGGTAGGTGGGCCACAAAATTCCTAAATAAGTGTAACAGAGAAAAAGCAGTAGTTCAGAGTGCCCACTGGAAGCCGGGTTTGTGATCTACAAAGGGAAGATCAAAGGGATGTTAAGAGGCTGCTGGGGGTACAGCCTGTCCTGGTCCTAAGAGACAGATCTGGTCACAGTGGCTAAAAAGGACTTTGCTTCCTCCATGACCAAAAGCCATAGGTTGGTAAAGTTAGCTGAGACGTGAAATACCTTAACAGTTGTCTGGTAAGTGGGTTAAGCTAAGGCCAAATAAAATGAACAACAAAAAAAACAGACTAACAGGCCTGCCGATATTAGAGGCACTCTCCAACATCTGAACTTGTTACATAAAAAGGCCAATTTAAACAACTAGCTGGGTAAGGAGGAAACGTGTACAAAGAAATGTTCATGAAGAGAGGCCCCTGATGCCTTCGATGATGACAGCATCCGAAGCCATCACCAGTAAAAAAGCCAGAGAGTTTCCAGCTTGGGGGATTCCTGGGCCTATTTCTTCGTGGATCCAGGAGGGAAGTTCTACACATCTTTGTTGATTAGTCAGTTAAAATGATGTGGTTGGAAGGTCCAAACATCAGGATCAAATCAACCATCTAAATGTAGGCTCCTGGCACTATAAAAAGAAATAACATAGAAAAAACTCTGTAAGCTGTGAAGTACTTTGCAAATTGCCGTTACCAGGAGTTCTCTTTCCTGGCCCAGGAAAGGCCTGCATAGTGATTGGAGAAAGGGGCAGCGTGTCTGTGTCACCAGCCAAATAGAGCGATTGACATGCATCCCTGTGCTTCCCAGACAACACAGACTCCCCACCCTGCCCCAGACACAGACTCTCTCCGGGCTGAAAGGAAGGGAGAGCTTCCAGATGCATACTGAGTGGGAGGGTGCCGGGCACATCCCCAATCCATTCCAGGCCATTGGCCAAAACCCTAACATTGGTCATGGTGTAGGTGGTTTTAATGATTTCAGTTGATTAAATAATACATTCATTCTAGGCAAAGGACGTATTTCACCTTTGGTTGGAGACTTTAACTTTTTGCAAAGTACACGCAATCTAAATGTGCTTGGAAGGAATAAGGATTATTTTCAAAGCCCAAGGACATTATGAAATTCTGATAACCTGTTTCCATATATCTCCTACACCTACTGAATGACACTTGGTAATTTCCATGAACTCTGAGAGGTGGAAATCTGGTTGGACAACTATTGCTTGTTTGGATAGCTATTGTTTGGACGGCCAAAAAAGTTCAGCCCTTTGGCTTTGAAACATGTCTATAAACTTGCAAAGTACAGGCACATTGCTTTCTCTCCCTAACTTGAGAATATTCGCTGTTCTATGATGTATTCTTCTGAACAGTCAGTAAACATGTTCATTAATCCTTCCTCCTTGAAATCTGGATTCCATAAACATGGGATACTAAACACCAAATTGATACTAAGGTCAGCCAAGGAGTATTGGGATGGAGTTTTCAGAGTTTTCATCATTTCTTCCAGGGAATGCACTAAGTTGTTTATTGAATTATAGTGATAAACAATTGTTTTAATCTCCAGTGCATTTCAAGGTATTGCATTCCATGGAAATCCTACACTTTTAATATGCTCTTTAAAGACTTGGTTACTTCTTTATTAATAATGGAGACAGTATTTCTGCTTCTGGGAACTTCCATAGAGTACAGATCCATCCACCTTTCAACACCTTCTTTGGCACCTACTGATTAAGTTTCTTGTACGTGTAACATCCAGTTACACCTCCTAACACCACAGTGCTAGTTTGGATACAAGTTCAGCTACTGTAACAAAGACCCAAATTTACAATAGCTTAAGCAAATATAAATTTATTTCTCTGTCACAAAACAGCCTTGGGTAGACAGTCCAGGGCTGATATGGTAGTTCTATCCCGTGATGCTGTCTAGAAACCCTTCTATCCCAGAATCACCATTCTTAGGGTGCTGTCTATAGCTGTGTGTCCAAGATGGTTCACTGTGATGTCTGAATTCTAGTTCAGGAAAAGGAAGAAAGAATGATACAACTTGAAAGTTGTACATTTCTCTTCTGCCACAGCTGGCTGCAATTGTTGTGTTTATTCAAAGTGGACATGATGTGTCCAGCTGAAAATCGGGAGTTCTATTTCTATAAAAAAATTGACACTGATAAACAAACAACTAACAGTCTTTCCCATATCACCCATGCCAAGAAACATACAAGACTGGAAGGAAGTATACCTTCCAGGCCATCCCACATGCAAACCCCACCGCCGCACACACCAGACCCACTCTTTCTCACATTCAAGATCAAGGGACAGTGGGGTAGGAGAAAGAATGGAAAGAGAATGCCTAGATGGTATTTGCAAAACAAACTGAAACAGAGATATTCATACTTGAATTTGACTGAAAAAAACAATCGCTGGATTGGGCAGAGAACATTTGAAAACATCTGGAAAAAGTTTATCTGTCATCAGTCAAAATAAGTTGTCTTAGGCTCAATTTTAGAAGAGTAAAGCTGATTCCGTTTTCAGCCCTCTGGCTTTGCGAACCACATCACTGTCGCGGTGGTGTCAGTTACACACGTGACAGCTGGAACAGAGCGTCTGTTGCCGCTCCCCCACCCTTTACGCCCCTCAGAGGAACCACGGACAAGCCCTATCATCCTCTGCTCCTTTCTCCTCTCAAAATCTGGGTAGCTCCCCACCTCACACGAAGTCTCTTTCAGTACTCACCAGAGCCATTTAAGAGTTTCTTCTTTGTCTTCACTACATTTGGGTGACTTACCTTTAAACATCCTCCTTCCTCTCAGTTTCTCTTTCTTGGCATCATGGGTAGTCCAAATACTACCAATAACAGGAATAACACAAATGCTAAACGCACTGGGTAAGCATACTTATACGTAGGGATAGCAATTTTTCTGTATCGAGGAAAATGAAAGGCATATTTTGGAGTGAAATTAGACATAATAAAAGACTGGATTTCTTTAAATATTCAAAATGAAAATACAGTGAAAGGAATAAAAGACTCTTGCCAATGACCTCTGAATGCTCAGACCTCCCTTTGGAAGCTCCGTAGGTGTCTCCAATTACCTATTCACTTTTCTTCAAGTAAGTCTTCTTTTAAAAAGTAAAAAGATCAACTTTCAACATATATACAGACATAGATTTTTTTAATCTTATTCAAATGTATTTTTTTTCTGGTGTACTCATTCACAGCATAGTTTCACACTATTTTTTAAATGTAAATGTGCAGTATTTTAGGCACATTGAATAAGAATTAACAACCTGGAGGTAAAACTCCCAGGAGTCATTGTTGCCTAAATTTAAGAGATTCTGTTTGGGCAAAACCTGAAGGATGGAGGCAGAGCCTGCTGGATTTATCCAGGAGTTTGATGTTGTATCTAACCCAAAAAGAAGGGAATCAGGGGAGATTTGAAAGCCAGGAGGACTCTCTGATGGAGACAGTGACACTTTAGTGTAAGTTGAGAACAAGATAATGCTATCCATGAACTGCTCCACGTTCTCCCCTTGAAAAGCTGGGAGGAGCTTAATTAGTCAAGACCAGGGTTTCATTCAAGTGCATTTGTGGATGAAAATAGCAAGATCCTACCATCGTTTGTGTCTTTATAGTTACTCACCAAGGAGGTTGAGAAGGCTTACAACATATACATTCTATTTGGAAATATACACACAGAAAACTAGGTTTGAAGGAAAGAAGAATATAAATGTGTCAAAATTAAACTCAACATAGATGTTGTACTTAAGTTTCAAATTTGGCTCTTGGATTTCTTAACAAAAAGCAAAAGAATAGGATCAGTATACAGTTGGCCCTCTGTTTCCTTGGGTTCTGCATGGATCAAAAATATTTAGGAAAAAAAAAAAATCCACAAAGTTCCAAAAAGCAAAACTTGAATTTGCCATGCACCAAGTATTACCTTGAATCAAGTGACGTGTAGGCATTGTATTACATATTACAAGTAATCTAGAGATGATTCAAAGTATATGGGAGGATGTGCATAAAGTTATATGCAAATACTATGCCATTTTATATAAGGGACTTGAGCATCCACAGATCTGGGTATCCGTGGGGGGTTCTGAAACAAAATCCCTGTGTATACTGAGATATAATTGTACTTAGTGAAAAAGACACAATTCTTATATTCATTTTAATTGGTTTGTATTTTTGTATATACTTTTTAAGTCTATGTCTTTGTCATTTTGTCTAAGGCAATTTGGAGATACCTCATACTTACCAATAGTCTTGAAAATGTCTCCTTCATTTCACCCAATCTAGTGCTAAGAATCTATCAAGGAAATAATCATCAAATTAGTCATGAATTTAGGTATAAGAACATTTGTTGTAGGATTTTTAAAGTAGCAAAACATTAGAAGTAATCTAAGTGTCTGGTGGTAGGAAAATAACTAATTGGACTCTATATCTATATCCATATCTATACCTCTGGAAGGAAAGTCTCCAAAATGTTACCATGATTATTTGTACTGGACTATGGATGATTTTTTTTCCCAGCTTCATATTTTTCTTCATTTTCCAAATTTTCATTGTGTGTGTGTATAACTTTCATAATCATAGGAATATTTTTTAAAGTTGTTGGGGGCATTGTCTTTTCCATTACTTTGTGCCCTCCATTTGCAGTTTTTCACAAGAAATTTATTTCAGAAATTATCTGCTTCTTGCTGTGCTTCCTTCTTTTGAATATAATCTTATCTACATAGTCCCTCAGTATCATTGGAGGACTGGTTCCAGGATCTCTCATTGATACTAAAATCTGAGGATGCTCAAGTCCCTGATATCAAATAGCATAGTATTTTCATGTAACATATGTATATCCTCCCATATACTTTAAAGCATCTCTAGATTGCTTATAGAAACTAATACAATGTAAATGGATGTAAATAGTTGTTATACTGTATTGTTTAAGGAATGATGTCAAGGAAAAAAGTTCGTACATGTTCGATACCGGCACAATTTTTTTCCTGAATATTTTCAATCCATAGTTGGTTGAAACCATTGGTGCGGAACTCACAGATACGGAGGGTTGACTGTATGGATTTCAATGAGTAGAAGTCCATTTGAGGTACTTCAGGAAGAGGAATGGCTGGAGAGAGAGCATAACTTCACATCTGAGAAATTTATTCTACAGATAAACTTCCTAAATATATAGATTCATTCATTCAGAAAATATGTATTGAGGGTCCACTCTGAGCCAGGCACTATGCCAGGGCTGTGGCAGTGAGCAAGAAGGCCAAGGCATGGTGCCTGGCATGGAGCCCATGTTCCAGTGTAAGCCAACTTGTTACTGCATTGTTCATAGTTGTAAAAACACTAGAAGAACCTAAATATTAATATCAACAAGTACAAAATAAAAACTCCAAAGGATAAGAATCATGTTATAGTTCTATTGGCGGGCTTTTTGTTTCTTGGTACGCAAAACAATGGTGTGTCTTGCAACTGCATGCCTCTTAGAGCTGATAAAATGCAGCATTTCATCCACAGTGACTAGGCTGGGCACTCCTTAAAGGCAGGCACATTTTTCATTCATCTCTGATTCCCCAGGGCTTTTGTTAGCCACAAATTTGGCAAACAATCAACACATTCTTTCTGAATGAATAAATGGTGAAGTGGCTTGCTATTACCTGGATTTCTGATTTCAAGTCTTTCCTTAGACTGTGTTGGAGACACATGGTCATATATACTCTCTCTGTTTCCTTTCTGTTTCTAGGCTTTCATGTCAGAGCTTCTTAATGGGGACACTATTGTCCTTTAGGGTGGGAAAATTCTTCATGGTGTGGGACTGTCTGATGCATTGTAGATTTAGCATCCTTGGCCCTGAATAATTCAACCTAAAAGCCATTCGGAGGGGTTGAGCAAGGTAGGCATCTTCATGGGGGAGGAAGGTAAACAGCACAGGTTGACAAACTTGAGCACGACAGAACAGGTTTGTGTCGTGGAGCAGGTTTGGAATATCAGAGACCAAAAGAGATGAGATGGGCATCCTCACAGTGGGCAGCAGTGCCGGCCTGGTGAGAGAGTCCAAGTGGGCCAAGAGGATATTCATGTGGCATCTGGCACAGGGTGTCAGAACTAAGAGAGGTAATGGGCACAGCTGCAAGGGGGGCTGCCATGGGCAGCTCAAAATGGGGTGAAGAGGGTGTGCATGTAGCTTGGCATAGGGTGTCAGAACCCAGGTGGGATGAGGAAGGCACCCACACAGAGGGTGCAGAAGCAAATGAAGAATCATCACATACAGGAGGCATTAATAAAATAAGTAAAACATATTGAAGATAATGGAAACCAGGCTCTAGATGTCAGTGTTACAAATATGAAAATGAAAAAAATTAGAATGAACCCTCTGGTGTTGGATTAGAATTGCAGGTATGGGTATGAACTAATAGTTTTTAATATACATGGATACAGAAATATGGATATGTGTGTCTATATATACATGCATATATTCTCTTGCTCTGTCCACTGACAGGACCTGGGAGCACATTTAGTGCCTAGTTCTTGTTTTCTAAATATCATTCTCCACTAAAAGGAACCAAGGCTTCTTGGAAAAATGGTTGATTCTAGGACAGCAGCAGGAAAGGTACAAGATGAGCATGAAAATCTTGTTTTGTTAATAAGTAAAGAACTGCTCAAAGACTAATAGGTATACATTACTAGAACACAGAGGCCAGCTTTAAAGGGATTCCACTACCCAAGTCTGGGACCATGGGAACATTAAAATAAATAATGATAATAACATATTATAACCTATTTCAAACAATAAGAAAGTAAGTCATGATGATTTAAGTAAATATATGAATAAATTAATCAGGAAAGAAGAAGGCTTTTCCATGAAAGAGAAAACCAAATGATAAATATAGAAGGAATGATGAAATTAGGAAATCACCACTTGGCAACTATCGTAGTAATAATTCAGCCAGAAGGCATCAAAGGATGCTAAAACTGGTGATTTAAAGTTAAATGAGAAAGAGGGTATTTATATAGGCTCAAAGTACTACCCAACTGAACAACAAAAAAACAAACAACCTGATTCAAAAATGGCCAAAGGATATATGACAAGCCCACACCTAATATCATACTGAATAGGCGAAAGGTGAAAAGCCTTTCTCTAAGAGCTAGAACCAGACAAGGATGCCCACTTTCACTACTCCTGTTCAACATAGTACAGAAAGTTCTAGCCAGAGCAATCAGGCAAGAGAAAGAAATAAAATCATCCAAATTAGAAAAGAGGAAGTCATGACATGATCTTATATTTGGAAAAACCTTAAGACTCCACCAAAAAACCTGTTAGATTTTATCAATGAATTTAGTAAAGTTGCAGGATACAAAATCAATGTACAAAAACAATAGCATTTCTATTATACATAATAATAATCA
>CAUYSK010099918.1:0-24853 GCA_963575035.1 Avahi laniger
ACATTTTTTATGAGAAAGTTATTAATTTTGTTAGGTACGATAATGGCAAGACAATTATGTTTTTTTAAAAAGCTCTCCTCCCGCCCTTCAATCTGATATTTGGTCAAACTCCACTGGAGCCAGAAGAGAAGGGGTCCCTGAGTGGTCCTCTTTTTAGAGGTCAGCCTCCTAAAGCATGGAGTAGAACAAAGAAAGGCAGGAAGTGGATTTAGGGCAGGGAATCTGCAAGTGGAGATCCTTCTTGCACACGAAGACCGTGCATCCAGATTGACAGTGATTAGATGCAGGAAAGCAGTCACCACCTTGCAAGATGCTGGGAATATTTTTCTGTGTCAGTCGCCCCTACAACAGTGGCCAGTTGGCCCTCCCCCCGTGGCGCGCTGGTGTATGTTTAACAGCTGGCTCTCTGGAGGGAAAGGGCATCAATTTGTGGTGCTTGCCAATTTCTGGGATGTAAATACTCTCCCTATAGCCACTTTCAGGCTACCAATGTCTGTCACTGAACACAGACTCGAGAAGAGGTGTCCCGTAGCGCTGCACTATGTAGCATTTCCTCCCTACAGACACACACATAAACAACCTCGGAGCCCAGGTAATAGCAAACTGTAATAAAGTAATTAGAAAGTGATGAGTTTGGAGTATGTATTACCTTTGTTTCTAATATGGATTATTCAATTTGTACACTGATACAATTTATATTGAATAATTGCTGTGTTTAACCGCTAGCTTGCAAAACTCCTGAAAATGTAGCATCCAGCACATCAGAAATTAAATAAATTTATGCTGATCTGCCTGAAGTTTCCAAGAAGGAAGAGGACGGTAGGGGTGGGGAGGGAGGTGCAATCGGGAGTTCATAGGAGCAAAGCTTTGAAAGCAAAACATTGGTGTTTGTTTTATGAATGGACATTCTTTGTGCCAAAGTTTGCACTAGAGGGAGTAGCTCATTGCCTGGGACCAGAACAGGAAAAATAAATAAAATAAGATAATAGAGCTTGAAGCAGCGACGGTGCTTAGGAAATCCTGCTTTTCTCTGAACTCCAGCCCTCACTTCAAACATCGGATGTGTTTTCATCGACGCCCAGATCGAAGCAAATTCAAGGCAGGGAAAGGTATTGGCCACAAGGGGTCAGTGTCTGATCAGCTGAACAGAAGAGGACGGCGCCGCTCAGTTGGGAAAGTGCTGGCGGCTGTTTCCACAGCCCTCCTGGAATAGGTGAGGAGAGCTGGCTCCTGATGGACCAGCTGCAGCTGCTCGTCTTGGCCAGCTGGAGAGCAGGGGTCTCTAAAGGCAGGGGAAAGAGCTGAGTTCCGGTGGCTTCACACCCACACACACGCGCACACCCAGGTGCATGCACGCACATACGTGCTCACACACATGCATGTACTCAGGACTTGGTTTAGGAAATTGCAGTGGTGACCACTGGAGCCTCTTTTGTGGCCTTGGAACCGGTCAGCCCCTCCCCATCTCCTGGGACCTCACGCCCTTCCGCATGGGCGGCAAGTCTGCCCTGCCTGGTGGTCCAGGAGAGATCAAAGAGGGATGGCGCAAATGGGCAGAGACTGGGTTCTGGCCTGGGAAGGACACTGTCCCCCACTCTGGGCCACTTGGCTGTCCCCGTCTCAGAAAGCTGCTGGTGGAATAAGATGATTGTGTTCACAGGGTTCCTGGTGGCAGATGGGGAGATGGAAACCAGCGCACACTGTTAAGAACAAAACACAAGGACAAGCATCTTTAATACTTTTCAATATTTTTACTACCCAGGGCCCTGCTGGTTACCTTCCCTCCCCTGTTTTCAAGAATTGTATATACAAAACTGCATTTATATAAGGAAACTCTGCATGTTTTAAATTACATGAATATCAGTGCTTGACAGAGTGCGTATGCATGCCAGCAGCAAGAGATGTTCTCTTATGAGGCTCATGAACAATTTTTTATTTGTACTATCTATTTACTTCAATGTATATTTAAGAAAAGTTTTTTTAAAAAATTATTATATAGAGAGTCATTTATAGTTGCTTTTTTAAATAACCCTTCTAGAGTAAAAAGAGAGTGGGGTAGCTAAATTAAAGAAAAAATTGAGTAAGTTATATTACAAAGGGTGTAGAGACTCCAACAGTTTGCAAGCAGAACTTGAGTGACTGAGCCGGAGAAACCACGTGGATACCGACCATTCATCTGACCCGCGAGAGCACCTCATCCGCCCATGATGCCCAGGGTGGCCACACCGACCGCATGAGATCACCAGAGCAGCAAGGACTCCTGTGCCATTTTAGTTGCTCCTGGACACATGCTCGTTTTCTCTTAAGCGTTCTGAAATCCTCAAAGCCCGCATCCTTCTTCCTTTGTAGGAAGCAGCTGAGTAGGGCGCTGTCAGGTCAGCGGGTGGCTGTGGGCATACATTTCTGGGTCTTATTCTAGCAGAAGGGCAAACACGGTGCACTCTGCCTTCCTGAGTGGCATGTGCATCCTGCACAGGGCCAGCCACCCCCCTTATCAGCCGCAGGTGCGTTACACGTGAGGAACAGGAGGCTTCCCCGCCGCAGTGCCTGGAGCCACGTTGGCGGAAAGCGCTGGACTGACAGGCTAAATGCAGCGGGACAGGACGTGAAATCTGCTTGTTCGGGGCTACGATGATTCGGCGTCACAGCAGCTCCTCCTCTGAAGGGGCTGGGCCAGGAGTGGGCGGCTACGGTCACTGCTCGCTGCTTTATTTTCATGTTAGCAACTTCATCGGTTTTGTAGCACTGCTGTAACAGAGCACCGCACAGCGAGGGGCTTCCAGGGGTCCCCAGCTTTTTGGCACCAGGGACTGGTTTCGTGGAAGACAATTTTTCCATGGACCGTGGGGTGAAGGGGATGGTTTCGGGATGATTCAAGTGCATTACATTTCTGGTGCACTTTATTTCTATTATTACTACGTTGTAACATATAACGAAATAATTATACAGCTCACCACAATGCAGAATCTAATGTCACCGCTGATCTGACAGGAGGCGGAGCTCAGGTGGCGACTCCAGCAACAGGAGCGGCTGTAAATGCAGATGAAGCTGGCCCCCCACTCACCTCCTGCTGTGCAGCCGAGTTCCTAACAGACCGTGGACCGGGGCTTGGGGACCAGAGGCTTAAACAACAGAAATTTCTCCTCTCACAGTTCCGGATATTGGAAGTCCAAGATCGAGGTGTTGGCAGGGCTGGTTCCTTCTGGAGGCTGAGGGGCACTCGATCTGTCCCAGGCCTCTCTCCTTGGCTTGTACGTGGACGTCTTCACGTTCACGGTGGCGTCCTCCCTGGGTGATACGTGACTCCAATTTCCCTTTTCTGTAAAGACACCAGTCCTGTTGGATTAGGCCCACCCTAATGACCTCATTTTAACTCGATTACCTTATAAAGATCCTGTCTCCATATAAAATCACGTTCTGAGGTGCTGAGTGTTGAGGCTTCAACATATGAGTTGGAAGGGGAGGTGTGTAGCTCATAAAAACAGCTAATTATAATTTTTCCTTTTAAACATAGTCTGAGGACGAGATTCAGCCCCAGAGCAGACAGCCCTGCAGGGGCCAGAGACCGAGGGGCACCTACCCCATGACGCACACTCAACCCCCGTTCTAGACGGGCGCTCGCGTGCACCAGCAGGCCTGAGACGTCGCAGACAGAGCATTGCCCAAGGAGCTCATAACTGACCCTGAGAAAGATGGCTTGCAGAATGGAAATTAGGCTTCCTGTGTTCAAAATTTGTGCTGAACATTGATTTTCCTTAAGGAACGCTTAATCATCCCTGTTACACCCGAGCCAAGCACATTTAGAAAAGAGGGGACATTTTTTTTCATTGTTTTGTTTTTAACCACTGAAGACCTGAACAGGAGCACCAACCATCAACGCCCTGCGTGGTTGGCACGAGCCCTGCTCAGACACCCAGACAGGACCAGAAGCTGCACCAGGCCGGCCGCCGTGCCAGGAACAGTCGGTGCCCTGTACATACTGATGTGGGGTGAAAAATGACAGCGTCATTGTTATTCGGGGCTCTGTCTGTGAACTCGAAATCACCTCTAGGATTATTAGCAGAAGCAGACTCACAAATTGGAAACCCCTAACTGAGGTCCCCCCGCGTGCAGCAGATGGTGACAGAGAAACACACCTGCATCGCCCTCCCGGGGGGTGTCTGCGCCCCGCCCACCCGCCTTCATTCCTCCAGTCCCCGCAGCCACGTTGAGAAAGGGCAGCTCCTCTTGGAGCCAGGATTCGTGAAGGTCAACCTTTCCATCCCACCGGTGTCTGTTTGTCTAACGCTGACTCTGGCTGCAAAACTTCTGGTCTGGGGACCCGAACTCCTGCAATAACCAGGTCCTTGCAATAAGTAGGAAAACCATTGCTTCCGTCAAACAAAATGTCCAATTAACAAAATCAGCCTTTTAAACCCTGTGCCTCAGTGGTTTATTCTCCCACCCCACGCAGAGGTGAAACCAACCAGTGCACCGCCGGTGAGAATCCCTCTGTCTGCACGGACTCTTAAGTGGAAAGGACAATTTGTAGCTTCAGCGAAATCTGGAATCTTGAACAAATTCCACACGCAGCAAAAGCCAATTTCAAGCAAAGTCACATCGCATGAGGCATTTCCCGCAACAGAGGTAGAAGGTGCCCCAGCTGTGAAGACTAACAGGGTGTTTTTTTCACCTGCTACAACAGTGGGGGCTTTTGCAGGCCACTGTGTCTTTAATCTTTGTCCCTTTGGGCTCCTTGTGTTCCTGGCAGCAAGTGTGCTGAGTGTGTTTAGCAAATCATTTTAACGCAAGACTCAGGAGAAGTTCCTAAGGGAGAAGGCGGCTGGCGTGGCTCGTGTACTTTCGCTGCTGTGCAGGTTGATGCTAATTTGCATACCCTAATTTGGCAGGTGACGATGTGGTTTGTCACCACCTCCCACCCCCTTGGTTCCTTCCTGGTGACCATTTGGTCATCGTGTTTCTCAGCTGAGTCTGCCTGTTACCCATTCACGAGGATTTACCTCCTTCGCTCTGCAGGTCAGCAGGAGAGGGGCATGTGGGTGTGTGTGCAATTTGTCAAGCTGTTACTTTCGTAAGATATAACCTTGCACATAATTTAAGAAGTCCAAGAGTCCTGCAGAATTCGTCGACCAAAAAACTATATCTGACATTCTCAAAGAGGCAAAATTGTAACGGGAGAGAACAGATCAGCGTTCGCCAGGGGTTGGGGGAGGGCGTGGCCACCACGAGGAACGAAGAGCTGCTTTGTGGGGATGGAACAATGTCGCATGGCGATTGTGGTGATGGTTGTTCCCTTCTGCACGTGTGACGTAATTTCATAGAACTATACACAAAAAAAATTCATGTGACAACAAATGAAATCTAAATAAGGTCTGTACCTGTCAATGGAAAAGAACCCAAACTCTGTAAAACAATGGAAAGAGGATAATTCTGAGCCGAATATATGTGACCGTGGCCCAGAGAGCCATGCACAGGAAGCCTTGAGCAAGTGGTCTCACCGTGGTTGGGTACAGCTTGGTTTCATTCCTTACAGGGAGACAGGAATTACACATAAAGTCATAAATCAATACATGGAAGGTGTGCATCGGTTTGGCCCGAAAAGCCAGGACAACTCCAGGCGGGGGTGTTAGAGGTTATAGGTGGGTGTGAAGATTCTTTGATTTGTGATCGGTTAAAGAAATGAAGCTTTGTCTAAAGGCTTGGAATGATTTAAGTTAAGATAAGGATGTCTGTTAATCAGAGACAAGCCACCGGACATAGACTCAGACTCAAGTGGTCTGTTGAGTAAACTGATGACCTGCAGGTGTGGCTGGAGCTGTGTCCTGCGTGGCCTTAGGCCTGGTAGTGAGTCACAAAGGACATCTCCAAGAAGGGAGCGGGCATGACTGACCTCCCTGCCCATGGCCAGCAACTCAGCTTCAGGTTATTTCTGGGGTGCTCGTGGCCAAGAGGGGGTCCAATCAGTCCGCTGGGGGGCTTAATATTTTATTTTAGTTCACATAATTGAGTTAATAGTATTATTCAATATCCATTTCCTCACTTTGGCAGTGAGCCATGATTGTGTACAACATTATCATTTGCAGGAAGCTGGGTGAAAGGTACATGGGAAGCTTGTATTTTACTTATTTTTTTGCAGCTTCTTATTACTCTCAAATCGTTAAACTATTTAAAAATACAAAATCATTTAAAATAATCCTGCGGTACTCTGCTCCCTGTTGCTGTCTTTCTCCGTGCGTGGAGGCAAAATCCTGTCCTCATCTGGTATTTACATCCATATCATAAAGTGGCACATTGATGTTGATATTTCTTAATTTTTTTGAGTTTTAGGCAATATCTATAAGTTTCCCACTATGGAGAATCAGGATATGTCTCTCTTTTCTCCCCCACTAAGTGCCCTTATTTTTATCTGTGTACCCTTCCAAGATAGTAATATTTGGTCTAGATTCGTATTCAGTGCTTAAAATATAAATACGTATGCTAATTACAGTAAAACTCAGTATTAAATTATGGTTATTTTTCCTTTTCTGCATAATGAGTTATTATCTTCAGAGTTAAAACCAATTTTGTTT
This sequence comes from Avahi laniger, assembly GCA_963575035.1. NCBI lineage: Eukaryota > Metazoa > Chordata > Mammalia > Primates > Indriidae > Avahi > Avahi laniger. Next base: position 6,570 of record CAUYSK010099918.1, read on the forward strand.
TATTCTTTTCTTGATTTTCTGTGGATTTAGCTCATATTTATTTCCAGATTCTCCACTAGTTGTCTGAATAGCCTCACAAAACAGTCATTCATTTCACATTTATTAGCAAAATTTCAGTTTTCTGGAGACGTCTTTGCCAGAATTCTTATGCCTCGTGCTCTGTTGCTATCCTGAGACTTCTATTCACATCAACCGCGGTCCCTTTCACCTGGATTGGACCTCTGTTCCCCTGATCTCGTGTCTTCTTCCTGGGTTTCTGTTCTGCTTTGATGGAGCACATCCTTAAGTCGTTTCTCAAGCATGGGTGGAAGGGGTGAATTATTTTAGAACTCACATGTGTGGAAACATTGAATTCATAATTAGACCAGATATAGTATTCTAGGCTGGAAATCATTTCACCTTAGAATATTCAGGATATTTTTCATTGTCTTTGAATTTCCAAAGTGACACTTATGAATTCTGAATCCATTCTGATTCCTTAATAGTTTTCTTCCTCTCTGGAGAATTTTAGAATTCACTACGATCTACCTGATGTTCTGAAATGTATCAATTGTGTGATTCCGTGTAAGTCTGTTCTCATTTATTGTGTTGATCCCGTAGTGGGCTCTTCCAATCTGAAAACTCATATCCTTTCATTTGGGAAAATTGTCTTGAATTAGTTCATTAATGATTCCACCTCTTTCTTTTCTCTGTTTTTTTTTTCCCTCTTAGTTACATGTTGAACCTCAAAGTCATTCTCTGAGTTTATCTTTTATCCTGTCTTCTACTTCTGTCTTTTCTATTCTTCCTGGAAGATTTCCTCAAGTTTATCCATCAACCATTCCTCCGACTTTCCATTTCTGCTATAAGATTTTTAATTTTCAAGGGCTTATTTTTCTCCCTCCTGGGAGTTCATTTACATATGTACAGGGTCACGTAGTCCCTCTGCGTTCAGTACGGTACCCCAATTCTCAACTCCCCCTGACGCACGGTGCCAGGGATGGAGTCCTGGAAATCAAAGCACATCTGCACCCGGCTGCTTCGTAAACAGGCCTTTAGCTAAGCGTCTGTACTTGAGTCTTCATCCACTCCCACTTGTAGAGGTGGCTGGTACCCCAAGCCCAGAGTCGGGGGGATTCCACGGTATAAACGGCGTTTGTTCTCAGCTTCTCTCGCAGACGGCTGACGACTCTCGGCGTTCTGCTAACAACTCGTATCACCCACCGCGCATCTGCTTTCCAGCTTCCAGGGTCTGCTCCTCTCCCCACGAGGGGTTTGTGCCTTTGAAGTCGGTTTTCCTTTACTCTCCTGTAGGCGGGATTCGGGAAGACAGTATAGGTAGATGTCTGTGCTCAAGCTGCCATTTCTCTCACCGGTTTATTGATGAGAAAACTGAAGTTTAGAAAGTCTGAGTGGTCCTGGACTTAATTCGCCTTTGGAGCGTGTGCCAGGCGAGTTACATCAAGCAGGTGGGGGCGTCCCTGGAGCGATTGAACATTAGCTAACATCTATTAAGTGTGTATCATGTGCCCGATACCGTTCCAATCTCTTTATATCCGTTACGACAGCTTTATAATGCAGGCTATTATTGTCGTTATGGTGGCGGGAAGTGGGGCACAGAGAAATTGTAGCTTGCCCAACGTCGCACAGCTGAGAAAGTGCTGAAACTAGGGTATAAACCTAGACCCGAGTTTCTCTCCCTCAGCACTGGGACACTTTGGACTGGCCCGTTCTGTGTGGTGGGGGCTGTTTAGCCACATCCAGAGCCACTGTCCACTGGGTGGCAGGACTCCACACTCCATTGTGACAAACAAAAGTGCCTCCAGACATTGCCAGACGTCCCCCGCAGGGCACAGACGCCCCTGGTAGAGAACGGCTAACCTAGGCAGGCTGAGCGCGTGACCTCAGCCACTTTGTTGTGTGACCTCTTGGTCTGGGGACTGTCCCAGGGGCCCCTTCTTCTTGCCCTCTGACCGGGACAGCACGTTTGGTGGCAAATCCCACTCCCAACCGCCCCAGTGTGGGCATTTCCACCATCCGGTGCGCCTTGTCTGCCCATCACCAGATATGAAAAAAGTGCAAAAGCGAAAAAGAAAGTAACGGGGGTAGCTTGGCGGAGCTCGGGCACGGGGGAAAGACCGAGGCGCTAACCCTGTGGCTCTCTCTCGCCCGTCTCCATCCCCGCAGGGCCAAGGTGAAGAAGGGCGTGAACATTCTGAGCGCTCAGACCAGCGAGCCTCGGCAGTGGGGTGTCCAGCAGGAGCTGGGCAGCGGCGGGAAGCACGTCACCGCCACCGTGGCCTGCCAGCGCCTGGGGCCGAGCGCACACAACAGGTGAGTGGGCCTGTCCCCGGCACCTGCGGCTCTGGGCCCGTCACTGCCTAAGAGGCTGCACTGAGACTCACATTAACCGCTGCGTAGCGGAGCTGCTGAACCCACAGCCTGGAAATCTGGAGGCTCTTGCCCCAGGGGCGGCCCCATCTGGCCACGCACAGCAGGGCAGGGCGGTCCTGTGGTCACGGGCTCTGGGGCAGTGTGATGTCACCTCTGCTCTGCCAAGGCTCACGTGTCCTCTGCACCTGAGTTTATTTACTGGGGGCTTTGCCCTCCACAGATAATGAGAAGAAACTTTGTTACAAAGCGCTCATGTTTGCATAAAGAGTTAGGTTTGGTCCTCAGTGAGAAGAAATTTGAGGAAAGGAGGTGAGAGATGGGGCGATAATGGGTTAGGGTTAAGGTTAGAAATGTGCTATGTGAGAGTCTCTATGGACATCTTGGATGATTATTTGAAATGATTGTTTTCTGGTTATAAAGGCAATCTACACTCATTTTAGAATACTTGGGAAACAGTTACATGAAGGGGAAAAACTTAGATCATATACCAGTGTCCTTACTACTCAGAGGTAACCCATGGCAAACATACCGGTTTATTTCATTTCAGGATTTTATACATATGGAATACTGATATATAATAAATATAGTAAATAAATGTATAGTAGATTGTTTATTTTACAAATTTGGTATTGTCACATACATCCAGATTTCTAGGGCTCTTTTATTTTCACTTATATTGGAAACAGTTTCTCTTGACATTGAATATTCTCAAAAACATTTTAATAACTTTATAACATTCCATCAGGTGGACTGAGTACAATATAAATAGCCATATCTGTATTTTTAAACATTTAGGCTATTCCCAAGTTATATTCGTACAGATAATGCAACAGTAAACCACCTTCCACATCAATCTTTGCCCACTTTTTATTCCTTAGGGTAACGTCTGAGAATGGAAAAGCAAAATTATCTTCCAGGGCTCTTGGCGTATTCTGTCAGTGTGTTTTCCTGAAGGGTCAGTATTAAGGGAAGAAATGTTCCATTTATTGGACACATTTTCTTCAGCAAATGCTGCACGGCTGCCGTGAAAAATTCTGCGAATTCTCTTCTCTGTTTAGAAATACCCTGTTCTTTTGCCCAGAGAACCCCTTTTCAGTCCTTCCTTTAATATGTAACCAAAAAAAAAGAAAAAAATCTAATGTCCTGAACAACTTACTGACTCAAACACCAAGCCTCACCCTCATTACCCCAAGAAGGATTTTTAGTGCATCTTGTGGGTGAGGTTGTGGGGTCAGGGTTGGGTGTCTAAATCTTTGAACTTGTGCAAAAATGACCAGGAAAAAAAAAACGTGTTTATGGGTCCCTTGTTATAAGCTAGAGATCAGAGGCCAAAGGAACTCTCCTGAATCAAATGCATATAAAGTCTAATTAACCCATACAATTAGCATTGATTATGCAAATAAATGTGAATGTGTTAATTAACGGAGGGTGAATTTATGTATGCAAATAGTTCTTCAGCTGGAACCTGAATGAGAATGAAAGTGAGGGAGATTAGCCCCGTGGTCTCGAGTTCTGCAGGGTCCTGGCGGCCACCCCGTTTGTTCTGAGGCTGCTAGAGGCACCGCTTTGATCCTGGTCTTGCTGGCCGCATCTGTGGTAAACATCATGCACGAGATTCCTCAGCCGACCTTTTCGAATGTTTCCGGAGAGGGCGGACCGGAGGGGAGAATTGAACAGGCAGAAGTAGAGAAAGAGGCATTGCAAACGCTTAGTTAGACCCCTGAGATGGGGAACGCTTGTACGGGGAAGGGGCCGTGCAATGGGGGACCAAGATGGCAGCCCCACCATCCAAACTGTCGTTCCCTTGCATACGTATCACCTGCCCTAATCTTCTGATTGATTTGCCTTTTTCATTTGACTTAAGTCAGTCGATGAAAAGGGAGACTCTATGCTACTGTCTATACCAGCGAATGTACTTAGATGCACCACAAAGGGATGGTCCCATCTTATTTAAACAGAAGAGGAATTTATCCAAAGGCTATTGCCGAGAGCACGCAGGATCGGCTTGGAAAGTGGGCAGCGCCACGAGAACCTCAGAACAGCCGGCCCCGTGTTCCCCTTGGCTCCCCTAGGCGTGTAGTGACGCACCTAAGAGTTTTCTTTAAATCCGCTGTAAATTGCTTTGATACTTAAAATATTCACCTTTACGTTTAGTACTAATACCCTTGAAATTATACATCGAATATGTGTTTGCTGTTTTTTAAGGTGCATGACAGTAAGTACGAAACTGTAAGTGTTCTTGTAAACGGCCGTCCAGTTACCTCTCACCGTCCCCCCAGGCCCACCAGCAGGTCTCTGGGAAGCGCTGCTTTAAAGCAAACGACGGATGAAGGAAGGAATTTTTTATAACGTGGGAACCGCTGCTTTGGTTACGCGTTCTGTGAGTTTGGCATCGCCTGTGTCCTTGTGTGAGTTTCCCGTTGTTGCTGTAATGAGTTACTGCAAGCATAGTGGCTTCAAACAACAGGCCTTTATCACTTGTTTGAAAATACAAGGCGTGTGAGAGAATGTGCGCATACGGTACACACAGAATCCGCGGCCAGCCGCAGTCTGCGCTCCTCCCTATTGCCTTGCCCGTGGCCTCTTCGCTTGTGAATAATCGACTTGGTTTGTGAACGTGTTTTCGTCTGAAAACCTGGTGTATGCATCAGCTACATGAGGACCCCGGGTCACACTGGGCCCACTCGAATCATCTTCCCATCTCAGGATCGTTAATTAATCACACCTGCAAGTCGCTTTGCCTCATAAGGTGACGTGGCCACAGGGGTCTCATCAGCGAGTCTGAGAGGGAGATATTTGAAGACTGTCCCGGTGTGAACTCGGCACGCGGTGCGTGCTGAGCCATGCGGTGTCCGCGTGTGAGCAACAGTGGCGGCTGAGCGGGTGAGGAAAGGGTGATCGTGGTTAAGACAGGCGGCGGTCACCTGTGCCCGCTCACGCCCACGTGCTTTGTGTGCACACACCTAGTGCTCCGAACAGCCGTTCGAGGTAGACACAGTCAGCTATGCTCACGGTCTTCCGTGGGAGGAAGCTGAGATACGTATGTTTTTCCAGCCCACTCCGTAAGAAGGGAGGTGGATTCAGACCCAGAAGATCCGCCTTAAAGAACAAGCGTCATTCATGCTTATTCTCGTCACGTCGGGAAATGCGCCCAAGGCAGCACCCAGTGCGGTGGACGCCGCTGCACCCAGGCGGCTTTCACATCCGTTCCACTGCTCTGCTCACCTGGGCAGGTACGAGCCAGCTAGGGCTGCAATGATGGAACACCACAGACTGGGCGGCTTAGATAACAGACATTTGTTTCTCACAGTGGAACCCGGGAAGTCTAAGATTGAGGCGTGGCCAAGGTTAGTTCCTGGGGGGGGGCCCCTCTCTCGCTGCCTTGCAGGTGGCCACCTTCCTGCCACGTCCTCACCGCCTTCCTCTGTGTGGACAGAAAGACTCTTGGTGTCTCTTCCTCCTCCCAGTGCCCTGGGATTAGAGCCTCACCCTATGACCTTGTTTAACCTTCATTACATCCCTAAGGGCCTCTCTCCAAACAGAGGCGCGTTGGGGCTTTGGGCTTTCACATGCATTTTGGAAGGACACAATTCAGTCCATGGTAGCGGGATTTGCTCTAATTTCCTGCACGACCCTGGGGCTTCTGGGCTCCTTCGGCCCACTCTTGCAGAGTGCGGGAAGAGCCTGGAAGTCTTCATCTTCCTGGGGTCATCTTTGCCAAGGGCAGATGAGTGTGGAGTACGAAAGCCCTGCTCCGTCTCCCCCGTTGCAGACAATTCTGAATTGCAATGTCCACAGCTCACCTCAGAGCTTCCCCCAGGGTCAGGCTACAGTCTGGGACTTTGAAATCATGCCTTCCCTTGGCTTCTTCCTGCAATTGTTCTATCTCCCTCTCTCCTCCCTTACCTGTTTCTCCTGTGGGTGGGAGGTGGGGAAAACCACTTCCTTAATCATTCGCTTACAAATGAATCTTCGTGTTACTGTCCGCTTCTGATGAACCCAACCTGAGACTCTCAGAAACATAAGACCCTCCTTCTTCCTCCCCCGGGGGAAATGGCCTCTTCCGTGTACGATTGTGGGAGAGCACTTGTTAGGAAAACTGTCAACGACACAGCTGTTTCGATGGAGCACCGTCTTCCCAAAGCCCAGAACCTCCGAAAGACCTGTGGGCTCATATGGTCCTCAAGCCACCTGTCTGCAAACCCCCTGACCTGGGAGCACACCTTGCACCTGGTCCGTGCACACCAAATCGCGTGGCATTGAGTTTCCAGTGCCCCGGATCTGCGGTCGGCGCATCCTGGCAGCTGACACCCTACTAGAGCGCACTTGCTGTTTGCAGGATGCGAAGACATGGGAGCAGTCAGCACGCTGCCCGAATCCTCCCCGACCGGTGCCCGGTGACGGAGTGAGTCAAGGCTGAAGCAGACGCCTCTGAGTCTTCAGGGAAAGGCAAGAGATGCAGGGACAGCACGCTTGCAAGCAGGAGCACATTTTGTGGTTCTTTCTCTGGGTCCTCCTGTTCCTTAGGGAGCATCTTCCCCTTTCATCTCGCTTCCCGCCCTGAATCTTTTCCAAACCTGGGTGCCCTGGCTAGTCCGAGCAGCCTGGGAGCAAGTCAGCCCTGGAGAAGTTCATCCAGCTGACCCTGGCCCCTCTTCCTTTGAAAGTCGTGCCTTCCTCTAATAGATGCTTCTGCCCTGAGCATCCCCAGAGCCTTACTTTGAGTTCATTCCTTCAGATGCCCATAATTAGGTGTTTCTTTATTAAACTGTGGACCTTCTCTGAAGTTAACAGGCGACCCCGTGTTGGGAATGCGACCCCTGAGGCTGTCATTGCGCCCGGCTCCCCGGTGGAGGTCGGTGCACACCTGTCTCAGAAACATAAGAGCCGCCTTCTTTTGAACCACGCACACCTGTGCTGGGATGTGCTGACCACCTTTACTTAAACTGGTTCACCTGTGCATTTTTTAAAACAGTCCTTTTAAGCTTTATTATTAAAATGTTACTATTAAAATCTCTTTCAGAAGCAGAGCATCTTAAAAATAGAAACTTAAATAGAAAACAGTAATATTCCGTATATTTTACAGTGCCTGACAGCATGCAGAATAACGCTCTCCTATTTCACTGTATCTGCATTGCACAAGGTGTTTTGTGCACGTTGTTTTGGTAAATCTTTCTGATGGTCCCGTGAACTGAGGAATCACATCATTGGGTGGGTAAAGAAAGAACAAAGACACTCAGAGGGAGGAAGGATCTTGTTGGATATTTATGTAAATGATAAAGAAGATTTCTTTTAAAAATAACTTCAATGTCTACAAATAAATGCGAAAAGTGCATATCAATGGCACAAAATAAAGGTCAGCAGAAACAAAGCAATTCAAACATAAAGATGCCGTTGAAGGGCAGCTAGCTGGTGTCGGCGGCAGAGGGCTCTACGCTTGCCTTGGAGGTTAGAAAGAGAGGTCGGAAAATGTCGGAGAGTGTTAAAGACACGATAGACCAAAAGGAGAATTTCTCTTCTTTCTCTACCTTTTTATTAAGCTTATTTTTTTCAGCGCCCATATTTTACTTTTATAATCAGAAAAAACATATTCAATGACCTAGTTTTTTCAAGCTGTATTCCACATCTTTTATGACTATTTACCATTATCGTGTCCTGTCTTACAGGGTGTATATGAATATTTTTGTATGGTTGGGTCAGTCGGTGACATGTCTCTTTTTGTGACCTAATGTTGCCAAAGCACTTTGCTTGTCCCGCTCTAAGGAACAGATTTTTTAATTGGCTGCCCATTAACTTATGAAGTAGTTGGACCTTAATTTATTTGGAGGGTCCCCTACGACAGAGCTTCTTGGTTGTTTGCTCCTGACTTTTCAGTATGAATAAATCTGTGGTGCATGTTTCCAGGCCTTCTCCCCATTCTGAATTATGGGGTGCAGGCGGGTTGCTTTGAGGGGTCCTGGGGAATGCCCCTAGTCCAAGTTCATGCCTTTTCTAATTTCACCCCTTTCCTTCCCCCCACACACCCAGTGCAATCAGACCAGTAAAGGGGCTAAGGGATAAGACTTGGGGCTAAGAATGCCAGGTGGGAGGAGGAGGGGGGTCTCCGCATGCTCCCCTTCCATCACCCCAACTTCCCTCCCACCCTGTTGAAGCTCTGGGGGTGTCTGTGCCCAGGATTGGTTACAGGCCAGCCGGGAGACTTCCTTTTGCTCCAACTTTAAAGTTTCTGAAAAGATCTGAAGGGGAAACACTCTGTTTATGTGAATCAACCTTACTCAAGGGACATGCATTGACTTTGGGAAAACACGTCCTGGCATGCTGCAGGGGTTCCCTAGAGTGGCTGTCACTAACACGTGCAAATCTAAGCTGCAGATTTGGGTGGTCGGTTCAAGGGCTGCGTGCCGTGAGGGTGCAAATCTCGAACTCAGTCAGAACCATCCAAGCAGAAGCTGCGGACACAAAGGGACCAGGCAGGCGGGTGGAGGCGGCAGGTGAGGAGGCGGGCGATGCGCCTGCCCGAGGCTGAGAGCGGTGGGCAGGGTGAGCCTTCCCAGGAGAACGTGCAGGCCCTGTGTTGCCAGATCTCTGGATTGTTCTAGAGCCACTGAAAATCCGGAGATCTCCCCATTTTCAAACATTTGCTTGGGATTTTTAAAAATCACTGTGCAGATCAAACAAAAGAAATATTGTTCAGGAAAATTGTTCTTCAGTGAAATAAACCATGTGCCAAAGTGGCCGCTTCGAACCAAAATAATGCCCGTGTTTCTTTAGGAGGTGGATTGTCTGTATCTTCCAGGTAGAAGCGTCTGCTGCAAAGCAGCCGTCCCGGAACTAGACTGTTCCTCCTCTGCAGGTCTCAGCAAGGAGCCCAGCCCTTCACCGTGGGCGCTGCCCTTGCTTCCCCACACGCTCCCTCCGCAACAGACCACACGGCAGCCACGTGCCCGTGCCCCAGCGGGGGCTGTCAATTCCCGCCTTAACTCCGGGTCCTCACCGCTGTCCACTGTAGTTGAATCAAGTGCCAGCCCTAACCAGGACCCCGGCACGTGGCGTGATGTTCCTCCCTCCCTGCTATTCTCGAGGCCCAGCTTCTAGGTCCGTGGGCTGGCAGCGAGGCCATCCTTCTCCAGGTCTTCTTGGGGGAGACTTTCTGGGGTCCTCTCTCTGCTTCCGCAGAACGCCAGGTGACGCGCTCCCATCCGCCCCTCCCTGCGACAGGAGCAGCTGTTGCAACCCCCCAGCTCCTTGACGCAGGAGCCAACATCCTGCTTCTGGGACTCTCCGCCGCAGGGCAGAGAAGTAAATCATGCGGGTAATAAAACAAAAGGCCTTTTCCAAAAACAAAAATCATTGAAAATGGTGACTAACATGCCCATTAGTATTCATTTAAGCAGTCTCAATGGCACACCTCATATCCGTAACTGCACTCAGCTATTTGTTCTGTTAGAATTCTGGTACACGAACGTGCTCATAGCTGCTTAGTGTAAACAGTTTCAGCAGCGCTTAGGGAATGATATGCTAAAATAATCTGCTTTTCCCTAAAGGAAATTGCCTAGACCAAGTCCTCCCTTGGTAACAGATATTCAAATACAGCAAATTAAAATCTCCCAATCAGTGGCGTAAGCTTGCATTCCAGGTCCCCGAGGAAGTTAAATGAGGCCCCAAACTTATAGCAGGCTCATGCGGGCATCTCTGGCAGGATAATTTATTGATTTACAAATTGTGGGGTTCTCTGAAAATTTCCCTCCCTCCCACTTTCGGTGGGTGCCAGACCTTTGGCGGCTTCCCAGACTCCTCGGAGGTTTTAGCCCAGGGTAGTGGAGATTGCTGTTGGTTCCTGTCCTTTGCAGAAGCTAAACTCTGCCAAGAGAATTTGCTGGAGGCACCTGGGGGGCGGGAGGTGGGAAGCTGCTGAGGAGAAGCTGTGAGGTGCCCGAGAGATTTTCCTGGCGTTGAAGAGCCGCGTCTGGCCTCGCAGACCTGGTGTCTCAAGTGGCAAAGCGGCTTCTCCACTGCTTGGCGCTGTTTGAAGTGACGAGCCCGTGGCCTGTCACCCCATCGAGGCTGCCTTCCACGGAGGAAAGTGGCCTCCCCAAGGGGAATCGGGACGCTTCCATGGAAGAGGAACAGATGCTGGGGAGGTAGGACAGGTGCTCAGGGCACGGCGCCTGTGAGGACCTGCCCGCTGTGGGCCCGTGTCCACGCCATGGCCCGTTTCCCCTAAACCTGTGTGGTGACGGTGAGCATGCTCAGTTCCCAAATGATGACACCGTGTGTGACAGGTTGTATTTTTCCAGACATGTTCCCAACTCACACGTCCCGGAATCTCGCTACTCTTGCATTAACAGGAGGCGACCTTGTCTCCTCGCCTTGATCCTGGGTGGGCTTTTGTGATGGGTTGACCAATAGCGCTCAGCAGAAGTGACATTACGTGACCTCCAAAGCTAGGTCTCCAAAGAGCCCTGAGCCAACATGTAGGCCTGTTGCCCTCACGCCACCGTGTTGTGAGGAAGCTCAGCTGTCTGGTGTGGAGAGACCCCCAGGAGGCCCCTTGGGCCTTACGAAGAGAGGATGAAGGCCAGCCGGCCCCCAGCCGCTCCAGCCCCCTGCTGCGCTGCTAGCCGCTGTCTGACAGCAATTGCATGAGAGGTCCAAGCCGAAACCACCCAGCCAAGCCCTTTCAGAATTCCTAATGCACAGAGACCATGCGAGACAAGAAAATGATTGTTTTTATTTTATGCCACTAAGTTTTGGGGTGTTTGCACGGCAGCAACGCATCCCTGGAATAGTGGAGAACCCAGAAGAGCTAAACTGCTTGCCGAGCTACACGGCCACTAAGAGCCGGTGTCAGTGTTTTAATCCTTGACTGTCTCACTCTAAGGCCTCTATTGCTCCCGCAAAAACGGGGAAATTCCCAAGTGAGGAAATGTGCAGGAACTTGTCTCCGTGCACCGAGGGACCCTTCCCGACTCGCAGCCCAGCCTCGCCTCTGGACGTTCATTCCTTTACCCCCACAAGCCTGATTTAAGGTCGTTCGTTCACGGCCGGAACAAAGAGTTTCCGTTTTCTTCACTCCCGTCACAGTCTGACATGTGGTCCCCAGTGAAAACTGAAAACGTATAAGGTAAATATATCTCTAGCATCTGTCCTGAGATGATTTATAGCATCAAGTTAGCAAGTCTCTCAAGCTCTTGCCAGACCAGTAACGAAGGGAAGGCTGAGCAGCTGCTGTTCCAGGTCCTGACCCCAGCAGGTGCGTGTCGGAGCCGGCGACCTCACCTTGCAGACCCTGCCTTCCCGAGAAGCACAGGGGAGGTCGTGCCCCCGAAGCCATCGCTGAGCTGCTGGTCCTCAGAGAGCACACTGGGTACGAGACCAGGGCTGTGGGGCTGGTTTTCCAATGCCCCCACGGCCCTGCGTGTCTGAGAATGTGGTCAGAATTTTCCCGGCCACCAAGCCACCATGCGATGCTGGTTTCATCCACTTCGTCCAAATCCTTTAAATTTTAGGGGCTCTTGTTAAGGTTGACAGTCCTTCTCATACCTGGCTGATCTGCATGAGAAAATGGCAGACAACAGTAGAAATGAGCCTATTTCCGTTTTTTAAAAAATTTAATGGTTTTTTTTTGCCTGCATCAACAGTAAAGGTTTTACTCGCATGGTACCTGCGTGCCCAAGTATCCCATGAAGCCTTGTGGTGCCACAGGTAGCAACGTGGCCTCCTACACCAGCCTGGAAATCTGGGTTCAAGGCTCAGCTCCCCGACTTGGAACATACGTGGTTTTGTCCAAATCGGTCCGGCTCTTTGGGTCCTATATGAAAATGAGATGGCAAACAATACCAGTCCCTCTGCCGTGGAGCACTTGTGAGGATTAGACGGGGTGGCGTATGTGAGGTGCTGGTTGTATTTCCGCGGAGCGAGGCTCCGTAAGGCTGTTCTCCATGCCTCTCCTGGGTAACCAAATAACTTTTTTCCTTCCGTTTTCGGCATTACATTAATTCTTCATACGGGGTCCTTGTTATTCCTTACTTGTTCTGTCTCAAGTGCAGCATTTCCTCACCAGCGGTGTGTAAACTAGGCCAGCTGAGTGGAAGGCACCTCATTCATCATGCCTTTAATTTTGCACCTTGGGAGGAAGCGCCGAGGCTTACGTTTGGGATAAAAGCAAGTCACCTTAATCCTTCACTGGCCACTTTGGCCGAGAATCTCAGCTCCTCACCTTGTTGCTACGGGGCAGACAAAGACAAGACACTACCTGGAAACCATGGAGGTCACCAGAATGAATCAGATAAAAGGATCAGCGTCTGCGACGGAGACCCCCAAGTTACTGATTCAGCAGGATAGAAGCGTAGCTCTCTCTCGTTTGAATGTTCAAGTTCACATGGCAGCTTCCACTGTGCGAGGGTGTCAGGGATCCAGACTCCCCCCAGCGTGTTGCTCCATCACCCCCAAAATGTTGCCATGGTCAGCACAGCCTAGGATGGCTCACCCCACTGTAAACTGAAGCCAGAGGGGACAGACACAGGGAAGGAGGGAAGCTGCCTCTTCCTTTTGAAGGCAGGGACCAGAAGTTGTACGTGGCATGTCTCACAGCAGAACATACGCACATGGCCATGTCTAGCTGCAAGGGAAGCCGGGAGGTGTCATCTTTTATCCTCATTTGTCAAGTGCCAAGCGAGAAGGACACAGTGAGAGAAGGGGACAGCTATTCGTCTCTGCCACCAGTAGGAATTTGAAAATGTTTAGAGTCTAAATGTTGAAGGAAAACCATGGTGCATCCTCTGCAGTGGGAGAACATCCAGGAGACAAACGTGAGATCTGGAGTCTTGGCAGCCCCCTAAGGCCAGTCTGGTGGGAAATCGTCCAGACGGAAAGGTGAGGCTCAGGTGCAAAGGGCAGAAGTGGGTTTTCAAATGTTTTCAAACACTCGAGCAAGAACCGGGAGGGCACAGGAGGGCCCCAGCGTGAGGAGGGGCTTGAGTATTTAAAGCAGCCACTGCCTCAAGCCAAGACCTTCTGCTGCCCCCGTGATCGTGACAGCAAGGACCATGTGATTAGTAGGAGTCCTCTGTTTGCAAAGCAGCTGCTGTTTTCCTACCATTGCAGCACCTGCTCTCTGGGGCAAGTGTGTGTCTGATGTGGCTTAATTCTGGATCTCAACAATTTGGAACAAATTGCTCTTCAGACATTGGATTTCTCACCCCCAAAAATGGGGATATCATAGGGTTGTTGTGGGGACGAAAGTGATTTAGAAATAGAAAAAGGTTAGAGCTGTACTTGATACTTAGTAACTGCTCAGTAAATGTTATCTTTTGTTTTTGTTCCTTTGGGCTGCTCAAACAAAGATACCATGGACTCGGTGGCCTAAATAACATTTATTTCTCACAGTTCTGGAGGCTGGGAAGTCCAAGAGCAAGGCGGTGGGAGATCTGTCGTCTGGTGAGGGTCCGCATCCTAGTTTGCAGGGGGCTGTCTTCTCATCACAACCTCATGTGGCACAGAGAGAGCCTGAGCCTCTCCCATTTCTTGTGTGGACACTAATCTCATCATGGGGACTCTGTGCTCGTGACCTCATCTAATCCTAACCGTCTCCCAAAGGCCTCGCCTCCTCGTACAATCGCATCGAGGGTTAGGGTCGCCATATATGAATGTGGGGGAGGCACAGATATGCAGTCAACAACACCTTACGCTGACTGTCATTTCCAGCAGCCTTGCCAAGGAGCAGGGCGGGAGGGGCTGCAGCCAGCCCTGTGTCACCTCCAGTAGCCCCCCCAAACCAGCACATTCCCCCATGTGGAATCCTTCGGGGGGCTCCGCACGGACTCATCTTCACCAGAGAGGCTCTCCCAGTGAAAGAGAGAGGAGTCAACCCAAGCCGGATAGAGGGAAAAAAGGCAGAAAGCAAAGAGTAGACCTGAATTCCACTCAGGGGGGTGTAGTGGTTCAAATTATGATACCAGATGACTGTGGTTAATAATCCTGTATTGCTTACTTGAAGTTCGCTTAGAGAGTGGACCCCACACACGCACAGTAACTATGGGAGGCGAGGGGCGTGATTGTGGTAATCGTTTCACCATGGATGGTGCGTGCATCTAATCGTCACGTTGCCCTGCTTGAACGTAAATGATTTTTCTTTCTCAATTATGCCTCAGTAGAGCCGGGAAAAAATTACGTCCACAGAAAGTGGCCTCCACCATGTTAGGGTGTTTTGATTTCTCCCTGCGGTCCTCCACTGGAGTCATTCGCAAGCTTCACGTGGTGGTGTGGTGACCAAGTCAGCTCCAACCCTTGACCTTCCAAGCTCTGGTCCCACAGGGCGGAAAGAAGCTCCTTCCCGAAGGCTGTGTCAGAGTTCCGAGGACCACTCTGAGGTTATGGTTTTAGGCTACGACGCCTGTTTCTGAACAAAATGCAATGCCCTGTGTGTGTGCTGTGCTTTGATTTGCTAAGCCTGAGCCATGTCCGGCACCATAGGGGCCCCGTCCCAGCCACATCACCTGGGGGATGAGAGGACCCCTCAGTTAGATGACGCGGGAACCAGTGTCCAACACAGCCTTCCTCGGGGAAGAGCCTCATACAGAGACGTTTCCTGCCTGCGTCCTCCACTGTGCCTGGGTGTCCACAAGAGGGTTGTGATTTAGGGAGCAAGTGATGCTGGGGGTGTATTTACTCAACAGCAGGTTTGCTTCATTTCCTTTCAAAACACCCCTTCATAATATCATCTTGCCTGCTGGCATGGATGCAGAGAGAAAGGAACGCTTACACACTGTTGGTGGGACTGCAAATGAGTACAAACTCTACGGAAAACAGTGTGGAGATTCCTCAAAGAACTAAAAGTAGACCTACCATTCTATCCAGCAATCCCACTATGGGGCATGTACCAAAATGAAGAGAAATCATTTTATCAAAAAGACTCCTGCACTTGAATGTTTATAGCAGCACAATTCACAATTGCAAAGATGTGGAATCAACCCACGTGCCCATCAATTCATGAGTGGATTAAGAAAATATGGTATATGTATACCGTGGAGTACTACTCAGCCATACAAAAGGATGAATTAATGCCTTTTGCAACAATTTAAATGGAGCTGGAGAACATAATCCTGTGTGAAGTATCTAAAGAATGGACAAACAAACACCACATGTGCTCACTACTATATTGGAACTAACCGATGAGCACACATGTGCACAGAGGGAATTAAACCTCAGTGGAAATCAACCAGGGCGGAGGGGGGAGGAAGGGATGGGTGAAAACCTACCTAACGGGGCACAGTGAACACTATCTGGGTGATGGGCACACTTATAGCTGTGACTCAAGCATTACAAAAGCAATCCATGTAACCCAAAACACTGTACCCCCATAATATTTTGAAATAAAAAAAGAAAAAAATATTTTAAAAAATAGAAATAAAGAATATCATCTTGCCATCAAAGAGGGAGCAGTTCTGTCTCGCTTGCAGACCAAATGCCTTTCGTGGTACGATGACAATGAACACCTTTAGCTTAACGGCTCATGGAAGGTGGAAGTTCCAACCGGGAGGCAGCCGAAGCGTATGAAACTGGGAAAATAAAGGTATTCACTGCAGCAAGGATGTGCTCTCCTCCTGGCTCCTCTCCAGCGGCTTTGTTATATTACGCTCACACCTTGTTCTACAAAGGATTTTAGGCAATTCACAATACCGCATCCAATGGATAAATACCAACAGCGAATTCTTACCCTGTGCTTGCCATGGACCAGGCACCATTCTAAGGACTCCACACAGACTTATTTGATCTCCACATCCATCCCCGCGAGGCGGGTGCCGTTGTCATCTTGCATTGGCAGCCGAGGACACTGAGCCACAGAGAGTCTCAGAAACGCCCCAAGGTCACACAGCTGGCAGGTGGCAGAGCAGGGGTCTCGGCAGAGATGTCTCGCTGGTGAGAATCCGTGTCTTCGCCTCCCGTGATGCTGACAAGGGAGAACGAAGGAGGAAAGTGAGACCGAGCCAGGAGTGAGGATGCCGCGTGGGACCCAGGGCCCAGGGTCTCTGGGCTCCCCAGCAGCCGCAGTGCCGGAATTCCAGGTACAAGATCCAAAGCTCCCGTCTGTCAAGAACCTGAAACACCTGCCCCGGGAAGAACACAGTCCAGGTGAAGCCAAAAAGGACTTGCCTCCCTGAGCTCTTTTGTGCAGTCTTTTAGTGCATTCATTCATCTAACAGATACTCGCTGAGGTCCTTCTCTGCGCCAGGCGCCCGCTCTTCCAGGCTAGGAGACTAAGGAGAGGGCGGGAGAGAGGACAGACGGCCCTGGTGCAGGAGGAGGAGGATGGAGCCGGTGACAGCTGTCAGGGAGGGCAGGGGAGGCCGTGCCACCGGAGCCTGAGCAGTCGGCCACGTTCCCTTGGGGAGAGGACGTTCGACACCTAATGCAGGAGGCATGAGCTCAGGCAGAGCGCAGCCCCCCACGTGCGGGACCTGGGTGTGTCCCCAGGACCTGAGGGGCGGTGAAGGTCGGGGAGGAAGGCAGGGGCCGCCCATGATTTCTTCAGTCAGCACGAGCGCACCCAGGGCGCACGGGCCGATCCTTCCGCAGTCTCCTTCCCGCAGCAAAAACCGGGTCGAGTATGTCCTTCCCTCCGCCTCGCTCACAAAGACAGATGTCGAACGCGCTAATGAGCTCTTACATGCTGAAGAAAGAGAAAGTGCCTTCACCGACCACCGCAAAGGCAACCACATCTATAAAACGCACATAAAAAGAACAGAACAGAGATTTTCTAACCAAGGAGTGAGGACTAGGGGAAGGGAGGGGAGAAAGGGGAAAAAAGAGAGAGAAATAAAGCGCGATTTACATTTTCCATTTATACCATCAGCTTTTTATTAACCAGGTGACACGAAGACAGAGCTCGCACTCGACGCGGCTCGTGGATAGAGTGGTAAACCCTGACAGGTAATTTGGTAAATCAGGACAGTCAGCAAACATCTGCTGAGGACGATAATATTCAAGGGGTTTCATTGTTTCTGTGAAAACTTAGTCACACTGGGCTCGGATTAATTTTCCATTGTCTCCAGTTAAACGGGGATTGCTCACACAGCTGCCTCGAATAGAGCCCGACTGCGTTCCATCTTGCGCCAAAATCATAAAATACCGGGGGAGAAAAAAAAAAGAAGTTAAATAAAATCAAAATCCAACTTCAGATACATTGAAGTCATTTCTGCCCTCCAAGTCCCTGGATTCTTTCTTCCTTCGCCATATTTTCTTTGATCAGTTCCGATGCTTTTGTATTTTATTATCGTTCTGTCAACATGAGAAGTGAAAGGAGAGATGAAGAATAAACTCAAACCATATCAGGAAAAAATAGGAAAAAGCACGTGACCCGCCGTGACCATGGCTAGGGTTATTTTCTCATCTTAAAGCCCCTTAGCACCAAAGAAGAGGAGGAAAAGAAAAGAAATTCTGGGACTGAAAAATATCTACCCCCCTCCACGCACACACGCACACACACGCACACGCACACACACACACACACGCACACACACACACGCACACACACACGCACACACACACGCACACACGCACAAACGCACGCACACGCACGCACACGTACGCACACACGCACACACACGCACACACACACACACGCACACGCACACACACGCACACACGCACACACACGCACGCACACACACACACGCACACACACACGCACACACACGCACACACACGCTCACGCTCACACACACGCACACACTCACGCACACACACGCACACACACACGCACACACGCACACACGCACACGCACGCACACACACACGCACACGAACACACACACTCACACCAACCCACACACGCGCACACGCACACACACGCACACGCACACACACACGCCCACGCACGCGCACACACACGCTCACCCGCGGAGGCCCAG
>CAUYSK010099919.1:0-26539 GCA_963575035.1 Avahi laniger
CATATAGTTTTAGCTAACATATTATAGCAAGGAATTTTCTGATACCAGTCTGATTGGAGAGTGGCAACCATTTTATCAGTTTCATTCCACAAACTTTAAACCATTGCAATAGACTGAATGTTTGTATTCCTCCAACATTCAGATGTTAAGACCTAATCCCCAACATGTTAGCATTTGGAGATAAGGCCTTAGGGAAGTGATCAGGTCATGAGGGCAGTGCCTGTATAAAAGAGACCCTGGAGAGCTCCCTCTGCCATGTTAGGATACAGCAAGAAAAGACAGCTGCCTACAAACCAGGAGGAGGGCCCCAACCAGATACTGAATCTGCCGGCACCTTAATCTTTGAACTGGGAAAAATAAACTTCTGTTATTTATAAGTCACCCAGTTTATTGAATTTTGGTATAGTAGCCCAAACAAACCAAGATTTGGGGGATGCCATTTTCTTCTTTCTCTCAGTCTTTAAATCTCGCAGACCACGTTGTGAGACGTAATGGAAGGGTTGGCCATCCAGCAGCTAATGGCGGAACTAGGACTAAAACCAAGGTCTTTCAACTTGCTTTGACTCTGGGTCTAAGGATAATGAGAGGGTTGGGCCAAATGCTCTGGAACATTCTGAGTTTATGGCAACAACAAGTAGATAACCATATTATCCTTAACATGACATATCAGCTTACTTGGCATTCACTCCATTCAATTCATTCCATTCTCACATGCACTGGCCATTCTCACATTTGAAGGCGATAGAACAGAAATAGGGTCTGAGTCTGACCAAGGAAACAGCCCAAACCTGAAGGGCTACCCGTAGGAAGTAGTCCATTCAAAGGCTATTAGGTCCACAGCAACACCACATTGTGTTAAGTAAAAGCTGCACAAATAGATATTTGGGGTCCACACTTTGCCCACTAATAGAAAACAGAACCACTGCCTGACGATGTCAGAGAGGTGGTGTGAGTTACCTAATCTTAAGAGTGCAGAGTAAAGGCAAGTCGTGCCCTAAGCAGCAGTGGGCTTAGCCTCCACTTTGTTTACTCAACTCTGGTGCTGTGGAATATGTGGGAACAAGAGGGCATTTCAGAGGAGGGTCATTCACAGCCTCCTGAATGGGAAGGAAGGACAACACACCACGCCCTGTGTAACCTGTCTGTGGCTGGGTCCATTCTAGGAGACACTTCATCAGAGGGGGCTTATTTGCATCAGCCTGCAAGTTACTTACAAAATACAAATGTTTGGCTTGCAATCCGTTCCCACCAGCCTGGAAAGCGTAGGGTGGCAGGCCCACCCACGATGCCTTCAGAGTGCCACCGCTGCTCTTTCCTCTTCCCTTGTTCCCACCTTCCCATCTTCCCAATTTAGTCCCCTTTTATCCCTAAGGAATTCAAGAATTGGCCTTTCACAGACACTTAGCGCTCCGCCCCCCTGCAAACACCTCCTAACACACGTGGGAAAATAAAGCAAGTACTTTTAATTATGCTACTTACAAAAACCTAGAGCTTGACCTGTCCAGACAATTAAGCCATTTTGGATGATTTTTCCCTGTTTGATTTACCCAAAAGATCCCCTCATTCTCCATCTCACTGTGTTGTGTAGACGTCACCACCATAGAACTCAGGTACCATATCTAAAGGACCGTAACAGGAGGCAGGGAGGTGGCTGGGAGGGAGCAGGGCAGGCTGGGTTTTGAGGCAAGGTGGCTATGAATACGAGAGACCCAAACCTGGCAACAATGATGTCTGCACTGCAGAGGATGCCTTTTCCAGTCCTACAACACGGCTTATCGGATAATCTAGTCCTACTCAAAACAGAGGGAATATTCAGCTCTTTCTATCTGCAGTGAAAAGACAGGGCCAAAAGGAAGAAACCAGCCCTGAGTAAAGTCAGGAGCCACCTTTTTACAGAAAGCAACCAGTAGAGGAGAGCAAACTCCTTAGAAATAGCGTGAACTCTGCACAATTACAAATAAAGAAATCAGAGAATGTTCCAGAATTTGCATAAAAGCCTCATACAAAAGAATGTGACCATTTCAGTATAGACTGATGTGGGATGTCAGAGAGGACATGCGAAGTACAAAGAGTCAACACAGGAAAACAGTTTACCAAGTGCAGGAGAAAGACACTGCTTAGTCTAGACCTGGATGGGTCTTCGCCATGTGATGAGGAATTCAAAGTCAACCCCAGAGCCATTTTGTGTTGTAACTGCAGGTGACAGACATGGCAGAGAAGTAGACACAAAAAGACAACTGCTGGCCGGGCACGGTGGCTCACACCCGTAATTCTAGCTTGAGGCCAGGAATTCAAGACCAGCCTGAGCAAGAATGAGATCCTGTTTCTACAAAAAATAAAAAAATCAGCCAGCCACGGTGGTGTGCACCTGTAGTCCCAGCTACTCAGGAGGCTGAGGCAGGAGGATCGCTCAAGCCCAGGAGTTCGAGGTTGTAGTGAGTTATGATGATGCCACTGCACTCCAGCCCGGTGACAGAGCAACACCCTATCTCAAAAAAAAAAGACAGCTGCATTTGAGAATCTCTTGCCCCCTGAGACACTGCCTAATTGGGCATTATGTGAGGAAATGATAAATATGAGCACCATGTGACTCAGTGATTTCAATTCTAGCAACCTACCCTGGGGAAATAATGAGACAGGTTAGCATAGGAGTATATACAAGATGCTTATAATAGTGAAAAATAAGAAACGAGCTAAATATCCAACAATAAGAGATTGGCTTTAAAGTCATGGTGCATCCACAAAATGAAAATTATATAGATCCATTCAACAAGTTTATGTTCATAACACATTGCCAAGAAAAAATTTAGGTTACAGGACAATCCACAGGTTATGCTCCCGTTATAAAAAACATACTGACGGATAAATATGCATCTGAAATGGAACATACCAATGTTAAAGATATTTATCTTTGGTTATTGAGATAATAAGTGTTATTTTTTATTTGGTCATGTCTAATTAGTATGGCTTTCATGTAGAATGAATAAATTTGTTAGGGACAAACTCTCCGCCCTTACAGAATGGTGCCTTAATATGGCTTACTCCTGCCACATATCATATAGGTACACTCCTGAAAAATCAGAGCCCGTGAAAATTTAACAGGGAGAAATAAGAGTGATGACATAAAAAAAGAGAAGTCTTTCAACTACTTGATTCCCCTGAAAAAAAATCATATAGAAACCATTTAGCGCTAGCTGCATACTATTTTTTTATGTTTTATTTGGGAGATACAAGCATTCTTCTCTACACCCCACATAGAGCCCTTTTACAACTGACCTACTTCCCTGGTAATTGTAACATTTTGTCACTTGTTTGGCAGTTACTCAAACTCATCTTGGCCATCTATGGTGGGATCAAAAAATGACCCTTGAGATGCTTTAAGGTGTCGGAAACTTTGAACAACCAATTGTTGGGGTTGATGGAGGTAAAGTCACAAAGAGGATGTCATAGGCCCTGAGTGTTAAGAAGACAATAGTCACCCAGTCCACCCCTTCTTCCAAGGCTTGGGCCCTCTGTGGTGCCCCTGCCTCGTGGCCACCTGACTTAGGCTCGAATACCTCTTCTGTTCCCTCTTCTCTGCCCAACACTTCCTAAAACATTCAGTCCTATTTTAGACAGTCTCTGAATGAATGAATGAGTGGGGAGTCAGGTACTCCTTGCTTAGGGAGACCCTGCTATTATGGGGCTGTGATATAACAAAAAATAAATATTTGGTCTTTGTCTGGAGTTCCTGGCACACAACTCCTAAAACCCTTGGACTCTATGGAGAGATAAGGGTGTCTTTTGCATGCTAAGGGGATGGCTGGTGGCCGAGGGCCTCCAGATAGCTTCAGGATAGGGGCTGGTCACCAGAAAGACCAAGGATTGGAACTTTCAGCCCCACTCAGGAACCTTCAGCAGGGTAAGGGACTAGAGATTGAATCCATAACCAATTGCCTATGATATCATCAATCATGCCTACATAAACCTCTGCAAAAACCCCTAAACGGTGGGATTTGAGGAGCTTCCAGGTTGGTGAACACATCCAGGTGCTGGGAAGGTGGATCCTCCAGAGAGGTCTGGAAGTGCCACTCCCTTCCCCCATACTCTTCCACCTGGCTGCTCCTGCGTTATGTCTTTTATAATAAATCGACAGGCATAAGTAAAGTGTTTCCCTGAGTATGCAAGCTGTTCTAGTGAATTATTGAATTTGAGAAGGGGGTGTGGGTACCCCCTGTCTCTATAACTGGTTGGTAGGAAGTACCAGTGGCCTTGACTTGCAATTGGTATCTGAAGTAGGAACAGGTTTATGGGACGGAGCTTTTAACCTGTGAGATCTGACACTTACTCCAGGTAGACAGCGCCAAATTGAATTGACCTGACTCGTGGGATACCCAGCTGGTGGTGGAAAAGACGCCATGCATTTGGAGTCAGAAGTGTTGCGAGTAAAAGTAGTTCAAAAATTAAAAGCACATAAGGGAAAAATCTTCAAACAAACCTTCGCTAGTGCAAATATACTACTCATATGATCAAAGAAGTCCAGGACCTAACTTTCTAATCTTATCACCTGCAGCTCTGTGAGAAGGAATTAGCAAACATACCTGTGGGTATGCACCAAGTGTTAGCAACCTAGTTTGCAAAGTCAGGAGACTGACGGATAACCCAACCTAAGTTCAGCAGGCTAAAAGTAACACAGTAATGCTATTCCAAAAAAAGCAATGACGATCACCATTAAGGGGTGTCTTCCACGTCCCAGGCATATGTTGAGCACTTTGAACATGTCATGCCTTAATCCTTTCCAAAACCCTATTAGGTGAGTGATACTGTCCCTGTTTAACAGATAAAGAAACTGAGTCTCAGGCTAATTAATGTCCCTGAAGTCATACAGCCAGTGAGTGATGGAACAGGAATTTTTGCTTGGGTCATTCTGAATATAAAACACATCCTTTTCACTGCTCTGCAACACTGGCTGCCAGAGCTGTTTCATGCAAAGTATCTCATTATGGGAATATTCTAATACACTGCAAGAGGGAAGATAGTCTCAAGGTTACGCATTATCTTTATCATGTTCACTGTCACCACTAAGAGTATTTCATACAAGCTTGCACAAGTGTTAGCCTCCCTATAGAAGTTGCCACATACTTATGGGTTTGCACATAATTTGTGCAAAATGAAAACTTGAGGCCCCTTAATATTACAAATTTCAAGATGACGACCGCATTAAACCAAGGACTGCCCAAGTCAGATGCCCATGAAATAGGCCCTGCTTCCCTGAGTCCGTATGTCCAGATAACCTCAGAGTGTCTTGAAGGAGACACCAGAAATTCTTGTGGTAAAGAACTCACATGGTGAGCTCTTCGACTGCTTTCATTTATTTATTTAACAAATATCTTATGACACAAGAAACTCAAAGGTTAATTTCAAATGCCTCCTAACTAGACACTGAAGCCGTAGCAGGACAGAATCTTGATTCTCCTGCTCCCTGAAAACACGTGAACATCTTCGTCTCACTGGCCTGCCCCAGTGGCTTAGCTCAGTCGTGCAGAGGAAAGTCCTCTTTAAACAAACATATGGACACACGCATCGGTCCCCGGCTGTTCCTCGGCCGTCTCCTAAGGGAGTGTATCCTTTAGCAAAAACACAGCATTTTCACGCCCATTTTAATTTTACTGGTGTGCTTCCAATTGGGTTGAAGCACAAGCTAGACTCCTAGGGTGGCTGGTTAGTCATTTTGAAAAGAGAAATACCTGTCTTCATGCCTCCATTCTTGCGTTGTTTATTCTGGGGCCTTTCCAACCCTTTCCAAATGTTCTTTCAATCCCTCAAGTGTCTTGCCCTCCTGCTTCAAAGCCCTCCCGCCTGCCCCATGGTTGCCCTCTTCCCCTTAAAAAGTTGCCAATAACCCAGACAAAACCAGACTGGACATACCCGAGCTTGAGCTCCGGAACCAGAAAATCTTGTTGGAACCCTGCTGAGGACTCCCAGGGAGAAGCCGGGAGGATGACGACAAGGAAGAGGACCCAGGGCCAGGGTGGTAAATGGCGCCTGCTGTCAACTCACTCTCAGCCTCAGCCCGGCTGTCCCAGGTGCAGCCTTGGCCTCCAGAGAGCTCTGGTCCCTGACTGATCTCACAACTCCAGGTCACTCAGAATGTAAATAATCAAAGTGGTAGGGCTTTCCTCCTTAAAAACCAAGACAAAAGCCGGTGCTGGCCGGGGAAAGAGGCAATTCGCCCTCTGGCTCTTGCTTCAAAGCAGCAGGAAAAATCACCATGGCCTGGAGGTGTGGCTCCACCGTGCCCTCTCCTGGACAGACTGTTTTGGCCTTTCTGGTTGCTGAAGGATCCCGCGTGAATTGTGTGTTGGAGTCTACTCGCCTTGAAATCCATTGAGAGTCTTCAGAGGGAGAGAGAAAGCAAATAAAGTAAAAACCAAATCTGTGTATGCTCCATTCTAACAACCAACAATGGCTTCTGCATGGGAGGACCTCGGAAAACTCAGCATCTCTGCTTCGATTCTATTTTCACTTCAAAAACAGGAGTTCGAGTGTCCTGGCTTTGAATCTAGGCGGAATCTCACGTTTGCCATAAGGATGATGAGGGTAGTTTCAGCTGAAGACTCTCCCATAATACTCAGGAAAGGGGTTTCGTAAACTGGCCCTTCATCCACTCCCAGGACTCGCACGGTGGACTCGCACAGGACTTGCGCAGTTTTTATTCCCTTATCCCACCGGGATGCAAAAATTAGCCTCCAACACATTCAGTCACCAGAAAACTCCAGCAAAGAACTCTATTTCAGGAAATATAAAAATAGCTAACATTTTTATTTAGGTTACTGGAAAACATACATCCCAACTACAAGACATTCTTTCTAGACGCACAGGAAGGCAGAGTAAGAGAACTCTATTAGGAATGACAAAATATACTAAAAATCTCTTTAACAGTTAAAAGATCAATTTAACAACAATGCTGTCAGCTTCTGGTAGCATTTCCTATTCTAAATCAGTTTTTGAGCCCTAGATTTTGTTCACTAATGCGATTTGAAAAATCATCATTTACTTAAGAAATCTGTTTCTGAATATCCAATTTCTTCCTTCTTTTCCTTTACAAAGAATAAGGAAAAGGAAAAGACAGGATTCTGAGAGGAGGCAGGTGGTCTTGGGAAAGATGGGTAGTGGGCTCAAAGACACCCATCTGATTAAAGTTCATTGCATCTTATTAGAAATGTAGATATAAGAGTTTGTAATCTTTCCCAGACAGCACGACAGGAACATGATTGACTATGACAAACATATTTTTGCATCACAGATGAGCTGCTGCCCAACTGATTACTCTTATAGCCTATTTGAACCCTATTCACCCCTTGCAATCAAAAGGCTAATTATTGACTGGTGGGCAGGGATGTTCAACTGACCACCACAACCTTCCCAAGATGCTCGTGTCCCAACGAGCAAAAGGACATGTTTTCTCAATCTCAGCTCTATTGTCTCCACACCTCTTCCCTTCTGTCCTCTCTACGCCCTTGCATGTCTCTCTCCCAAGGCAGACAATTCAATTACGCAACATTCATTGTGATAATGATAATAAGTTGGGACACAAAGAGTAAGTCCTGATCCTCAGAGAGACGGCAGGACAATGAACAAACAGACAAGAAAGCACGTAGCACGTTCTGTTACAATGAAGTGCTATAAGAGAGGTCTGAACAAAGTGTTACAAGGACAGACTCCCTGGAAGGGACCCAGCTCAAAGGTTACCTCTTCTGAGAAGCCTTCCCTCCCTCCCCGAGCTGACATGGAAGAGGATTCAAGCAACAAATGCATATTGAGTGCCCTGCGTTAGGATCTAGGAGGATGTGAAGATCAACCCGTCCTCAAAGCGCTTACATTCCAGGGAGGGCGCAGGTACAAACAAGAAGATAAATAGAAAATAAGTAAAAGTTGTAATTAATGCAAGGAAAGAAGCAAACCAGGGGAATGAGGTAGGGCTAAGAAAGGGAGATCTATTTGAGATTTAGATCTATTTTAGAGAGAAGAGAAGGCCTCTCTGAGAAATGGCATTTCAGCTGAGGACCGAAGGATGCTCTAGGACAAGAGGGTGCCAGCCGTGTGAAGAATGGCCATGGGAGGAAGGTGGGAAGCAGCCTGGGGAAAAGAGAATGAAAAGGTGGGCAAGACCATGGAGCATTTGAAAAACTGAGAGTTAGGAGACTGTTCAGCTTGCAAGTGAATGATACGGTTGTCTGGGCTAATGTGACGGCCGTGACGATGGAGAGAAAAGGCCAGACCTAAGGTCCCTTTTGGAGAATAGAACTCAGTAAGCTTGTAGGTGGGGGCTCATAGAAGAAATAAATGCAGGGGTAATATTTACATTTCTGGCTTGTAACATTCAAGTGGCATTTACTGAGATGGGAGAAACTTGGGAGGGCATAGGGATGAGTCTACAAGAAAAAAAAAAATCAAGAGTTTGATTGCACCATGGTAATTTCAAGACGTCTGTGCACTGTGCAAATAGAGACATCAGTGAGGTTGTGGGATATATGAACCTGGAGCTTGGAGAAAAGATCTGAGACAGAAACATACATTTGGCAGTTAATAGGATGCATGTGGTATATAAACACCCACAGAGTGATTCAAAGAGAAAGCAAAGCCCTACAGGAGGCTGGGATTAAGACTGAGTCCAGTGAAGTTTCACAAATGAAGAAGAATTCCAGCTAAGGAGACTTAGAAAGGCTTAAAGTAAATCTTTAAAAAAAAAAAAAAACACACACAAAACCCCAGCAACCACTATGGAAATACATCTAACTCTAGTTTGCCAACTCATGAGGCTATACGTGAGCTGGCTGCCCGATCTGTCACTCCACGGATCACCAGGGTTGACTGTGTGGATCTGGCAAGGTAGGCAGGTGACCGAGCTGTGCTTCCCTCTGCGTGGCAGCAGTCAGATGGGAAGACTGCAGGAGGCGTTGGCCAAGTACTCACAGAGCCACCCTGCCCTCCCTATAGGAACCTGCAAGCGAGCAATTAATGAGCCTCTCGTTCTAATTCTCCCCTTCATCGGCATCTTCCACAAAGGGTACTCAAGACCTCACCTTCACTGATAAAGCCTTTCCCTTAGCATAGGAACATGCTTCTGTCACATCCGCCCTAAAACTAAAACAGATCAGCCAAAACGTAATCCTGCTGTGCTCTGGATCCACTTCCATTCCCATCCTCTCCTTGACTACCATTCTTGAAAAAAATAGTTTACATTCATTTTCTCTCCACCCATTCTCAACCCATACCAACACGGCCACGGTTGCCAACACTTCACTGACCCTGCTCTGGCAAAGGTCAGTGGTGGCCCTGAAATTGGTTGATCCAATGACCACTTTTCATTATTTCCGTTATTTGACCTCTCTATAGCATACGGCACTGTCGGCCATTCCAAGACACCGGCTCTTTTCTGACTCGCTCCTTACTTCTCTGCACCCTGCACCCGTGAATCACCTCCCTCTGCCCATCTTTGGACACTGGAGCTCTCCAGGACTCTCCCCTCAGCCAAGTTCTTTTTTCTAGTTCCGTGATCTGTGTCGGTGAGCATGTTTACTTCTGGGATCACAAAGAGCACCCCATAAAGGCGCCAGCAGCTTGATGGGCATCTCACCTGATATCACACACACACACACAGACCCACAAAAAATAATTCCAACCTAGTATGTTGAACCAAATTCACTGTCTTCTTCAAACTTGCCATTTCTCTCCCAAATTCCCCTTCTGCACTTACCCCTCCCCATTTGCTTAAGCTGGGAACCGGAGAAATGGTGTTAAGCCCTCCCTCCTGCTCACCCCCATATGCACTTGGTCACTGAGCCTTCCTAAACATCCTTGGAATCTGGTAACCCATATTCATCCCTATGCCCCAATTCAGGCCATTATGTCCCACCTAAATTATTGCTGTCATCTTCTAACTGCTCTCAGGACCCCTGCTTCATTTGCCCTCGAATTCACATTCTACCTAACATTGCTGTGATAACAAAGACTCAGAGATAACCTCAGTCTCTGTCAATCAAGAACTAGCTCGATCAATAATATATAATCGTACAGTGGACCATTATCAGATATTAAAATATGTCTTATGTGTTATATATTTTATATCTAAATATATGTGTGTATATATCTATATATGTAGATATATATACAGCATGCTTATATACCTAGAAGTATTAAGTAAAAAGCAAATTATACAATGCTCTGTATAAGATGATCAATTTGCATATTAAGAATAGGATGTTTACATGTGCATTAGAAAAATGTCTCAAAGAGTAGGCAAAAAATGAGTATTTCTGGAGTACAGGATTGGGGTAGGAAATAGTCTTTTACTTCTTTTCTTTATGCCATTCTGTAATAGTTGAGGTGTTTGTTTTTGTTGTGAATAAAGCCATGTTTTGCGTTACGAGAAAAGATCCACTGGTTCAGAAGACAAAAATGTTTAAAATTTGTGTTAAAAATTTTGACACTTTGACAGTGGATAGTGAATCCTTCATACCCTTTCGTTTGGCTGAGGGTTATAGTCCATGTGCAAAATGTATTTTCTACATGTAGATTGAATACAGTCTGTGACAGCTTTACCCAAATACTGGAAATATGCACAATATCTATCTGTCGTAGTAAATAACGGGTTTGTCACTATTAAAAACAAGTAAGGAAAGAAAGGCAATTTCCGGTGAGACTTCAGTTGGCTTGTCCTACGTTGTATTGTCTGACAGTTGAGCCACTTAAATTAAGTTGTTGTCCTAATAAAAACCCAAACACAATGATAACCAATGTCCTGGTCTCAGAAAACAGAGTCAACTGATATGAGAAAATCAGGGGAAATACCCACAAGGGTGTGATCTACAAGGCTTTGGATTATGCATAAAATTGTTCTTTCATCTCTGAACATACTTTAATATTTACTGATGGAATCAATAAGAGAAACGTCAACATATAGGCACCTTTGGCCAGAGGTTGACAGAATGCCTGACTTCTTGAATCAATAGAACAATACAGTGGGTATTCCAGAAAGGGATTATTCAGTCCATTGCTCACCTTCCCCCAGGTAAGGACTTCATGGGAAAAAACACTGGTAGGATATGAAAATAGCTGCTGTCAACACTGGAAATATCAATAATAGCAATACTCTGGTTCCCAATATATTTGTCTATATTGTCCCTTCTGGCCCCTTCCATTAAACTCACCACTCTAGATAGAAATTGAATTAATGTAACTTCAGTTGATTTGTCTCTCTAAGGCAGAGATTTCAGATAACTATCTTTCCATTGGCCCATCCTTGGAAAGACTGGAGGGCAGAGAAGGGCTTCTATCGTCTGTCCTTGGTGGCTGTATGGGACACAGCTAAAACTGAGGAAGGTGGTGACCCCTAATTTTCCCCATCTACCACATCAAAACCCACTTTCCCTTCTAATCTCTCCCTATCACATCCTTCTTTTAAGATAAAACTTTATTTATGTATTTATTTCTAATTGACAAAAATTATACATTTTTATGGTGTACGACATGGTGTTTTAACATATGTATTCATTGTGGAATAAATAAATCAAGCTAATTAATACATCTATTACCTTACATGCTTATCATTTTCTCGTGGTAAGAATACTTAAAGTCTACTCTCTTACCAATTTTCAAGTCTACAACACATTGTTATTAACTACAGCCACCATATTGGACTATAGATCACTGAAATTTTGTATCCTTTGACCAGCAAGGCATAGTGTTTTGTTACAGATGGTAGCTTTGTCGGGGCCTGGACATTCAGATTGAAAGCAACTGCACTTGTTCTTTTATCGTCTGGAAGCATCTGAATCTGGAGTCCATGGCAGATGCTGTCCTATGCGGAGCAGATCCCCCACGCCCCCACCTTCAGGCCTGAAGAATTCATCCGCTGTGTGCGGGGAGTGTTGAGAAGTGACACCTCTTAACCACATCCCCCTCCCCTCGTCCTATACTCGCCCAGCGCCACGCCCCCTGCCCCCTGCCCCAGTGCGGCCCATTCAGGGCTGGTTAATGCAGGGTAGAAACACCAAATCTCATTCTCAATCCTACTCTTTCTCAATCCTAGACCATTCGGAACGCGCCATCCCCGGTCCAGAGCTCGCTGCGGGTGGGCTGAGGCCTTTGTTGAGACTGTTTCAACCTCTCAGTCTGTCTGCCAGCCCTTGCCTCCTTCACTCCTTCATGAGGATTTATGCTGAAAGCTCCCCCCCCCCACAGTAAATTTGACGCACACAAATCTCCATCTCAGACTCTGCTTCCTGGGACCAACCAGCACCGATGCCTCAAACCCAATGCATCAATGTCTGTCAAAAGAATCCAAATTTGGATGTTCTCAGACTAATAGATAAACTCATACAAATGACGAATTCTTCATTTGAAATGTTTGCACTTAATCATGATCTAAAAATCAACGATCCTTTCAGTGCTAAGATTCTATGATGATTTTACAAATGCCTGCTGATTGACAACCTTGAATTCCAGAACACTGGGGAAATAGATGCCATCCATAATTCTATTACTCCATAATACATTCTTAGAAATTAGTCCAATATTCATTCTTGACACTTTTCCTAGACCGTATGTTACATCTAAGTTTAAAAAATGATAGCTGAACAAATATCCCAGTATCACCAAGCACTTTAGAATGTCTGAGATGATGTTATCAGTTGGTAACCATACATGTCACCCCTAAATAGGTCTGTCTGGCTGTGCTTTGTCCACGTGGACTTCCATCCACTTTCCCAACAAAGCTGGCTGTCAGATCCCAATTGTCCTTTAAAGACCGAGAAAAAAACAAAAAAACAATTCTTTTTTATTTTCTTTTGCCTTATCTCCCTTCATGCACTGCTACTCCTTGCATTTTAAATTTTCTTGTTTGATATCTAAAAATGGGTCTGACAACAGCTCTCCATTACCTAAACTTATTCTCACTTTTTTTCATGGTAGCATTTTCTTTTGAAGGTCACGTCTACACTCAAAGAAAAACTAACTTCTTTCTGTAATCATTGCTGTCTTTGTTAGGCATTGCCTCTTAAATTCTTTAAGATTCTTTAAGAATTTAAGATCCTTAAGTTCTTTTTTTATTGTTGTTGTTATCTTGCTTTCTCTGCTCAAAATGATTGGACATCCACTGGAGCAGGAAAAACACAGAAACAAAAACAAAAAACAAAGGGAGAGTTTGTGACATTTTAAGGAAATGTGGATTAACTGCAAGATATGGATAACGTGAAACATGGTAGAAGTGGGTGACAAAAAAGCAATAAACCCAGTAACGGCATAAAATCAAAACTTCTCTAAGTTTCAGTTTCTCCATCTGTGAAATGAGCATTATATTCCACAGGAGTTTTTCAAGGATTTAATGAAAGCATGGATATAGAGTCACATATACTTGGAATAAGTTCAAATGAATGGTCCTATTTATATTTGTTTATGGTCATATCTATGAACATTGTTGATATACTGCAATTGTCTCACTATTATCAAACCATATATTTGGTGGAGAAACTTATTTTAACCAAAAGAAAATGGAATGCTCTGGGAATTGGGATTCCCTAAGGACTGAAGAGCCTCCAAAGGGAGTCAAGCCACCAGTCTGGACAAAGTACTGACATTTACCGCCATCTGTCGGATGATGAGCAAACTGTGCCACCCTTAAAAACACACAGAAATATGGCCTCTGTAAGATTTCTTCCTCAATTCAAAAGGCATCCCTAGGTCATCACTGTTAGCATCTGTTGCAAAATAAACAAGGACAGGGCCGACAGCTGTTTCAGGAAAGAGCGTAAGTTAAGTCACAACCCCAAACAGCCACACTTGAAGACTGCAAAAGAAAAAGTAAGGTCCAGGGGCTGCTAAATGCTCAGCTACATTTGCCACTAAGAAGCATATACACAAGGCTCAACATTACAAAGGACGGGACCCAGGTAGTCGTGCCCTGGGCTGTTTCAACGCATAGCCTCTAGATGAGCCAATGCGATGGGCTTTCTGACAACCATTAATCATAAAAGAGCTCTCCATTAAGAACAACCCAGAGCAAAGTTGAAGGAAATAACAAGAAGTGGCTAAGGGGTTTAAAAAAAAAAAATAGCTTGAATTACCTCTCATTACACAGAAATGAGATTTTGAATAATTTTTCCAATCCAAAACCACGAGGCAATGGTATATTCTAAGAGGATGGAATCCAAGCTCTCAGCCTCTCAATAGCGGCCTTGGAGAGATAAGAGGTCAAACAGGTAACATGAGCGACAAGGTCCCAGAAAAGACTGTGCACAACCTGAAAGGCATGTGCCTTGTTTCAGGGGACAGCCATTTCTCAGCCCCAGCCAACCCCTGCCCTGATGGACTAAGAGAGATGTTGGTCCCAGAGCCAGGATGCCTGGGATTAAGGCCTGGCTTTGCTACTCACCAGTTGTGAAATCCTGGGCAAATTACTTAATCAGTTCTACGACTCAGTCTCTACACCTGTAAAATGGGGCTAACAATTACCCCTGCTGTATCATATTGTTGTAGGGATTAAATACGTTAACACTCGTTAAAGTGATTAAAACAACGCTGGGCTATAATTAGTCAGTACTAAGACAAAAGGGCAGGTTCTTTGTCATCAGGTCTCCCAATTTTTAAGAGAGGCCAGAATCAGGATTTTTTTTTTTTAGGTAAAACATTTTTAAGTATAGGCAAATATTAAAACATGTTCAAAATCCTCTGGGAGTCAAAAAGAATATGCCTGGGGGCCACATACAGTCCACAGGGCCCTGATACCTCATTTCCAATGCTGGGCAAAGCACTTTAGGCTGCGAGGCAGACAGTTCTCAGTACCACTTCCAACTTTGTCACCAGCTTTGTGGTCCTAAGAGCACAGTGGCTGGGAACCCAGGACAGCAGGACCGCATGACTGAAAGTCCTGTGCCAGATTACGAACAGCAAGTGACAGATGGCCCTCCTGACCAAGCATAACAGAAGAAAGTACTCTCTGTGATTTAAATGAAGCTGCTAATATACAGGGGAGTGTGGGGACAATGTCTCCCTCCTTGTCCCTAAGGACTTCATTCAGGGTCTTTAACATTTGCCGTCATCTATCCCAGAGAGGACCAGGATTGACACAGATCATGTCCAGCTGCCAAAATGGAGTTCATTCCTTTCGTTCTGTTTTTAAAGGACAGTCCTTGCTCAATGAGTCTATAATCCAAAGCAGCTGCCGAGATTGCCAGAAACACCAGACGGCAATTCAGCAAACAGCAGTCATATCTGCTTATCTAAATGAGATGTTAAATAAATAAATGAATGAAAAATAAATAAATATCAAGACAGTTGACAAACAACATTAAAAAAAAACAAAGCACTAATAAAATGAGGTATTCTTTTCCAAATTTTCAAGATCTATCCTTCATTCTCCTTTAATACTGCTGGCCCATTGTCTTTTCCGACATCATTTAAAGCCAACCAGACAGATTTATAACGAGATGCTAGTCCTTTTCTATTCTACCGACAAATATGCGGCCCATCTGCCTCCAATCAATGATGGAGTACGTGGAGATGGAGCAAAGAGATATTTTTAAACACTCCTTTAATTAATTCATCCCCAGGACTTGGCACTTGGAGAGTTGTAGGGTGAGGGGTGGGCAGAGGGAGGAGAGAGCGAGCTCAGGATCCCGGTAAATAAAGAGATTTGCCGTAATCTGGATTCTAAAATCCTTCCTATGAAGCATCCTGCCTGCCCCCAACAAGCTGTTAAGGGCATGAAAGCAAAGGCTGCAAGCAAGGCAGTGTCTGGCATTTGTTAGATTTTTTTCAGGCTGCGAGGACAAGTTCTGAAAATGCAAACAAAACTAAAATTTTATCTCGAGAATGATGCTTCTGCCTGCTATTGCTAGAAGTTTCAAGATTATTGGTGTTTTATGAGATTAAAAATAATTAAAGCAGGTGATTGAAATGAAGAGTAGATTCAGTTGATTTCGAGAGATAAGCTGGTTCAATAGGGGGAAAATTCAATATGAGAAACAATTTAGTTTGCCTTTAAAGGGGGGAAACCAGACATCCAGGCATTGTGTGATACAGCCACGGTGGAGGGTGGGGAGGGGGGATTTTCACTGAAATCAACCTTGAGCTGCGAACTATGAAAAGGCTTTGCAATCCTGGAACTGTAGGATTGATGGCACACTGACCCAGAAATCTCACACTTAGCCGTTAAATATTGCTTGTTTCTGCAGCCGAAGAATCATCTGTCAAGGACTTTCCCTTGTCTGACACATCCATTAAAGCCAAAGTCAAAAGAGACAACACCTAATCGTGTTGCATAAAAGAGGAAAAGAAGTGGCCACAGATACTGATGAACAGATCTATTTTTTTGCTTTTTAATAACTTTTTTAATAAGCAGAACCTATTTCTGCTTCCCAAGTTTCATTTGGATTTAGAAATTATTTCCTGAGAATGAAGCTTTCAATTGCTCATGAGAGACTGTCTTAGTAAACATAAAATAGCTTTCTCATAGCTCAACTAATATCTATTTTACCCAAGGATGCCAATTTCTATATTTTTAAAAATGAGAAATGAAAATTCCAGCGCAGCCTGAGGCATACAATGAGGAAACCCTTCTAGACCCCAGGCGCCACGGCCTCTACCCACTTTCCAATAAGTCTGCTCCACTGACTGACCTCAACTTCATTCCCAACGGGAGAGCGAGAAGGCAACTGTTATGTTTTGCTTTTGTTTGCTTGAAATAATAAATTCGGGGGTCTCCTCTGCCAAGGTTTTTCTGCTGTCAGCAGTTTTCTGTTTCACTTGCTCTCTAAGGCAAACTGAAACCCAAGCCCTGGTGGTTGGCTTTCGCCCTGACCCCTTGGCTCCTGGGAGCTGATCAGAAAACAAATTGCCTTGTGTCTCTGGCTTATGGGGTGACCTAGCCACCTCCAAGAACATATTTCTAAAATGCCTGCCTCCTCACCATTTGGACACTTCACTGTGACCCAGTCAACAACGGACACTAGCCTATCCGCCACCAACTACTTATAATCTCTTTCCAATTTGGGTCAGGGACCTAAAAGCCATCTCAGTAATCCTAGCCATGACAGGGGAAATCAGAAAAAGAGAACGCTCAACTATCAAATTAGACCTTGCTTTGCAGGAAAATACCTCTCGAGGCCTGGGAACTACCAAATAGTCCACTGCTGGTTTTTATAGAAACCGGATGCTAATAATCGCAATTCCAAATAATCAAAACCCTCAGGTAACCAGACCATGGTTGGGTCTTCTCTGCAAAAGCAAAGACCAAATGCACAGGTTATAAAAAGAATATTCCAAAAGGCAATTTGCAGGATATGTATACTAAAGTTTTGAGAGAAAGCCAATAATCTTTTGCATCAACCATGCCAAGCACACTCTTCAATGATAACTGACACATCCAGATGATAACCTCAAAGCTTTACCACGTCCTGGAATCTTCCTGGAAAGATGACATTATATTCTATATATATAATTTTATATTTAAAGTCTATTTTCATTGGACTGCCTGCTTCACAGACTTATTGGAAGAATCAAATGTGATGATATACACAAACGAGCTTTGAAAGTGGAGTGCTAAAAAAACACAAGACATCACTATTGCTTCTAATAATTCTTTAAAAATGGGTAATCAACATATGTTGTTGATGGTAATGACATCACTGAAGAAATGTTACCCAGAATGGTTGGTTTATCATATTACCCCATTCCCCAAACATGCTGGATCAAACGGAGTTGAACTGAAAATACATAAATTGGAAGTATATAACTACATTGCTATTTTTGCTTCCTTCTCAGCAATGTATGCTTCAAGGAAACAGTTTCAATATTGTTAGAGGGCAAAGGCTAACAAAAGAAACCAGCCCCAGGAGTCCTAGTGAATTTTCCTTTATAAGACGCATTAACCAAAGATACCAGAAAAGGCAAGAGAATCTCACCAACCCACATGAACAATTTACTAATAAAAATCATCAGCTGGAGCTAAATGTCTACAAGCCGGACTCCTAGACTGTTTATATCTCTGTGCCCCCCCAGAATGCCTTACATGTGAGCTCTACCCAATAAGTACTCAGTAAATGTTCCTGGAAGAAAAGACAAAAGAAAAGAAGAGAGGAGTAAAGGAAAGATCAGGGCTTTTGAGAATGTCACTTGCACATCAGTTACTGCTGTTAAACAATGATGGGTCATAGATCTTTCTATATTTGTTTCCCAGCCTTTCAAATTTTTCCAATTCTTTCATCTCTTAAATACAAGTTCCTTTGGCCAATCTTTTCTTAACCATGCACGGTGCACAAAGATGGCATTAATTGGAATGCTGAAAATCACTTCTGCATTATATTTAATGTCAAATCATTTGGCAGCTCTCATTGAAGACAAAGGTGAGATAAACATACTTAGTCTGGGGATTTTTGTGGTTGTCTTAACCTCTCCCTTCTCTATCTGGTCATCAAAATCGGGAGCCAGCTGGATACAGGATTTGAAAGACTGTCATCATCCATCTTTTTCACGGATGTTTTCCAACCTAGCCTTTACAAGCAGGGCTACACCTAGAAGGGTCCTGAAGGGAGCCAGAAATGCCTCTATATCTTTTCTAATATGGAAGCCTTTTAAATTAAACAAGGGAAGGCACCGACGTTGAGCCATATGGGATCTTAATATTCATTTCTAGCGATCCGTTTTAGCACGAGGTACCACCCTCCTTGTACACAGGTGTCTTTTTGGCTCATCCTTTTGGAGAAGGAATAATCTAAAAGGTCCAGACTGCTGAACTGCTAGGGCAAAAAGAGAAAAGAAATTTGTTGCTATGACAAGATGCCAGAGCTCTCTGGAAGGACTCCAGGGTTCCTTCTCCTGTACACAGAGAGACAGTTTTAGAAATATTTTCCCGTTGTCAGAGGCTGGAGTCTAGAGATCTGGCTTTGGACACAGCTCTTCACTCCTGCTTAGAGACCCATTCCCCTAAAACAAGCCTGCAGGGCTGGTAAAATGTATCAAAAGAAACTGGGAAGGGTCAGCACCAAGGACTTTCCACTTGAGCCCAGTGGAGCCCCTGGTATTTGTGTTTCACATAACATGGATCCTGGGATCTTTTCCAAGTGGCCAGTGCAATTTTAAGAATTAACCAAAAGGCCGAGCTTCCCAACCAGTCTTTTAATTGCCACTCAAGCTCTACCAAGCCAGAAAAGTTTCCTGGGAGATACTGGTTCAGGGACTCCTTTTGCCTCTTGCATCTCCCTCTCCCTCTTGCTAACGACAGCTGTCTTTATTTATCGCTGGGAGTTTTCTCCGAGCCAACTGCGCTCTCAGGAGGCAGGAGATGACTCCAGGGCCGCAGGCAAAATAGGGAAGCCAACGGTACACCCGCCAGAGTCTGCGGACTCCTGCCCTTGCCCAAAACCACATGCTTTCCCGCCTCCTCCCGGGAAGCACCCAAATCTCTTCCACGCTTCCTTGGAGCTGGCCAGGGAGATTCCGCCATCCCGGGACAAGGAGCGATGCGAGCGGGCCCAGGATCTCCTTGGCGACCCTGCAAATCTGGCGCTCCAGGCCGCGCGCGCCGGTCCTCGCCCCGCCCCGGCCTGGTCCCGGCTCATTCATTCCCGGCCGGTCCCTACCTTCCAGCCTGAGCAGCGCTCTCCGCTCCAGGCGCTGCTTCCCGGTCAGTGTCTGCTCACACCGTGCCTAATCCCTCATTGTTTTTAAATCTCAAAAGTAACCTCCAGAGAATTTCTTCTGCACACTCTTTTTCACACCTCCAGCGTATCTTACCCCTTTCAATAAAATAAAACCACCCTCCGTCTCTCGCATCTTCAAAGGGTTAAGCAGCAAGCTCCACGAAAGAAATTCAACCCCCTCCGCACCATCCCACCCCCAGGCAAGTCAGCGCTCCGTCACCGTCTCCGAGGCCCGGTGCCGACATCTCTCTGTCCCCAACCCGGACAGGGGGGCCACCACCCCGCGCGCAGGCCCCGCTTCCCCACGGGTACAGAGAAAAGCCCCCTCACCCTTCCGTGGATGCCATGGTCTAGGGAACGCCCCCTCCTCTTCGGCACTCTCCGGCTGCGGCGGGCGAGGGAGTGAGCGGGTGCCGGGGGTGAGCGCAAGTGTGGCCGGGAGCGGTATTTAAGGGGAAGCCTCTCCCCGCCCTTCCACCCCCCTCCCGGGTAAGCCCTTTAGCGCCTCAACGGGCGCTAGAGGCTCCTGCGGGCGCTAATCTGCGTCCCGGCTCTCCACGGCTCGCGACCCGCGCTCCCCTCCGCCGGCTGCGGTGGCGCTTGGCTGGGAACTCTGGGGCGCAGAGGGTGGCTTCCCCGAGAGAGCGCTGCGCCCGGGGCTGCAGGAGGGCGCACTTAGCAATGCGCCCCTGCCGCCGCCACCACCGCCGCCACCTGTGCTTTGCTTTGGGGATCGCGGGCGCGGCGAGTGGCGGGCACGGAGAGTGGTGGCGGGGGAACGGTGAGTGTGTGTGCGGGGGAGTGTGAGCGTGCGTGCGCGCGTGTGCGGGTGTGTGCGCGCTGGGGGAGGCGGTGGAGGCCGCTGCGCCCTGGCTGGGAGCCGGCCAGGGAGGGATTGCAAGGTTTAGCCCCGCCGGAGCTGGGGATTTGCAGGCGATCCCTCGCTATTTTCGTCGAGAGCTGACATCACCCGCGCCGCCGCCTCGGGCGACTCCTTTAACCGCCGCCCCCCGCCCCCCATCTCCAGGCGCGATCCCTCCTCTGTCGTCCCTCCCCCAGCCTCTAGCCATAAATTAGCCGAATAAGAAAAGAGGCCCCGCCGCTCGTCCGGGAAGGCCTGGGCAGCCGGTGGCAGGAGCCCAGGACCTAAGGAGTCGCTATTGTTTCCCCTCAAGTCGGCGTGGCCCCGAGTCACCCCGCGCGGGGTGAAGCGCAGGCGACGGCGCGGAGACCCAGGATGCCCCTCCGTCCCCGCCTCCCTGGTGCAGCCTCGGGCGCTCCCCCTCACTCCCTGGCACACCGCTTCGGCTCACACTCACCCCCAAGCTCACAGGCGGGCACACCCACCCCATCCTCCCACGTCTGGGGTCCGGGCCCCGCGGAACCGAGCGGCTGAACGACGCGGGTGGAGCGGCCGAAACGCGGCCCAGCTGTGCGCCCTCCCCCGCGGAAGCCGGAATAAATCTCCGGCCTTCAATTATTCATGCAGTTTAATATTAATGCAGCTCTCTGGGGGCGCGGGCGGGGTGCTGGGGAGATCGTAGGTTTTTTTTAAGCCGAGAGCGGTCGGCCTCGGGGGCGCAGGTTGGGAAGGCGCGGAGAGTTGACCGAGGTTAGCGGCGGGGGACGCGTCTCCACCCACCCGGCTCTGCTCCCCGCAGGCTTCTGAGTCCCGGGGGTGGCGCGCAGAGACAGATGGGCTCGTGCAACGGAGAGTCCAAGCCTCCCGGCCGGCTTTGCATAATAATGTTGAAACCCGTGCACCTTTTATTATCTCTGGGACACAGCAAACACCTACGGCTCCACCACCTGCCGACCCTGTGACCGCCGGGAAGGCAAAGCCTGACTTTACTCATCTGGACAATGGGACCCAAAATAACCCCCTTTGGAGGGCCGCGGTGAGAATTAAACAGGCTCTCATGAGAAAGAGATTTGCTAAGTGTAGACGTGCCTGGGAGATGTCAGCGGGGCGCTCCTGTTCCTTGGGACCAGCCATGCTCCGGGCGAGGTCTCTGGCAGTGTCCCTTGGCTCCCGCCCCTTCAATCTTCTTCCCCCGGAGGCGCTCTTCGGACCCGCTGTGCTGAACCTTAGAAGATGGAACGCGGCTGGCCACGTGGAAACTCGCAGAGTCTGTCCAAGGGATGGTGCCAGAGGAGCGGGAGTCCCAGCAGGACTCTGGGTGGTTAAATGCCAGGCGCTGACATCCGAAGGCTGGAATTCTTTACCACCTTCCAACAGAGTAATCCGAGGCAATTCCTCAACCTCTCTTCGTCTTCGTTCCCATCTGCAAAATAGGAATATCGTCTCTTACCTCGCAGTGCTAAGAGAACTAAAGGAAATTAAAAAGAGATGCGAAGCTCCTAAACTGGAGTCTGGCATCTAGTAAACTGTAAAAAAAAAAAAAGTTCAATTAATTCTAAGAGTCCTTGGAGAATAGTTTCCTGGGCAGAACATCCAAGGATGAATAGGCACAAGAGAGAAGTAACAAGAAAAAGAAGGAAAAATATATATATAAGTTTAAAAAGTAAATTTCTGATAACCTCCTTCCTTCACCCCCCTTTCCAAAATCTGAGTTCACACATCTTCCTCCATCCAGGCCTTTCTCCATCTCTCCCCTCCTCTTTTCTCCTCCCTCCCTCCTGTCTGCCCGGTTGGATTAATCAGATCTGTATCTTACTCCTCCTAAGAACCTTCAGAACCACTCATTAAGAAAAAAAAAAAAAGGCTTAACCATCTCTTCATCCTTGGGGATTTGACTTTTGGGTACTCTCCTCTTCCAAAAAATCTAATTTTTGTTTAATCTGGTAAATGTGTTTTTAAAAAATAATTTGTGGATTTAAAAAATGACTTTCTTACACATTGATGTGATGTTTGACACTCTCTTCTATTAAGACTTGTCAAGGGTAGATGTGTGACTTTGTATCTTAAGTTGTCACATATACAACCTTCACAGTCTAATTTTCTAACTGCATAATTTAGGGATTTTGTGTCCCTTTTTGCCGAGGTGGCAGCTGAACAAGCCACGAGCCTCTCTCCCAGGCCTAAATATTAATGATCCCAGCAGCACTGCTCTGCTGTTAGAACCCCCTCAAAATAAGCATGAATGATCTACTCCAGCACAGTCCCTCCATATCTGCGCACAGGCTTGGAGGGCTGAGCTGCACCGTTCATTAGCACTCACTGCCAAGAGCAAGGCACCTGGTGGTGTATAAACTCAAAGCAAAAAGGAGGAAAACGAGGGATACAGCTGTTTTCACTTTTTAAAACATCCAATTAAAAAACACTCAATTGTGTTTTCAATGTTCAGGGCCTGAGGTGTTCAGGTGAATCATTGAGCATGGCTGGATTGAAAGGGAGTTGTCATTTCAGTTTGCCACTGTGTCCATAAACCCCAACATCCCATCCTCTGCCCTGGGAGACCAGGTCTCTTAAGTCATGTGGACTATGCCATAGATAATGCTGTCTAATTAATCGTTAGC
This sequence comes from Avahi laniger, assembly GCA_963575035.1. NCBI lineage: Eukaryota > Metazoa > Chordata > Mammalia > Primates > Indriidae > Avahi > Avahi laniger. Next base: position 23,160 of record CAUYSK010099919.1, read on the forward strand.
TTGAAGAAAGTGGTCCTCTTTCTTCATGCCAGAGAGCTCCTGTCAATGTTCACACCAATCCTTCACTTTTTAAGCAAACTGCAGTAGTGATTTTTAACACTGGCTGTTCCTTAAAATGTTCTGAGAGAGCTTTTTAGAAAATAACAATGCTTAGCCCATCATCCAGAGATTTCTGGCCCAGATTTCAATCTGGAGGGCCCTGACTTGAGTCTTTTTAAAAAACTTTCCCAGGTGATTGAGTCTACTGTGTAGCCAGAGTCAGGAACCACTGGACTAGAGGTAGTTCAACAAGACGGAAAATAAGGCCCTGAGAAGTAGTCAGGGAAACTGGCATGTTTAACCTTTGGAAAGGAAAAAAAAAACTAGGGAAGATATGGTAAAGGCTGATCCTCTTGTCTTCAAATACAGAGAATTAAAATCTTTCTGGGCAAACACGTGTGCGTTATTCTAGACAACCAGTACGAGAAGCTAAGAAAACATAGAGCCTTCTTCTTATGTCATGCATGCTTAGAACATTGAGGGCAAGACACCACGCAGCACTGCCACTGTTCTGGATAAGCGCTCAGCTCTGGGGCAGACAGACCTGCATTAAATACCACCCCTGCCATGTATTAGACTCTGCGTTACCTCAGTCTGGGAACCCTAGGTTCTGAGCTTCCTCATCTCGAAACTGAAGATGACAATAACGACCACCTAAAGGTCGTCATGAGGATTAAATGGGATAATATGTGGAAAACGCATAGCTGTGAGCCTGGCACATCACGAGTGCTCAATAAAGAGCCATCCTAGATACTTGGGATGTACCCAGTTTAATTTACCACTGAGCTCACTTGGGAACCTCGCCTCCCCATTTAAAGTGTGATCCAGAGTATGACCCCAACGTCTCCTCACAGCAAAGTCCAGGTCTCTTAGCTAGTTATAAGTTGATAGAGACGGTATGAGAATAGAACAAGGCCAACCCTTGACTAGTGGGAACACTTCTCAATTTGCTGGCATCTCTCAGTCTCCCCTGGGGATTCCACAGTTACGGCAAAGGCAGAAGAGGTGGGATACCCTGACATTTGCATATAGATTTACCTTTCTTAATTCTAGCTCATGGGTTCTCAAACCTCAGTGTGAATAAGAACTACCCTACAGGACTGAATACAAAAACAACTGTACTGTACTCTGGGAGGTGACTTAAGGGATTTCAAAAATGAATTCTGACCATAGGAGATTTTTTCCTTTCGCCGTATTGGTTGTTGACTTAAAACCTAACCCAAGCTACAAGAAGTGAGCTACTATAGTTGAGATTAAGGTAGTGTGTAAACCGGGACTTCACAGTAGTCGTAGTATTAGTATTACCTTAACATTTACTGAGTGTGTAGTATCTGTATAATGCACTGTACCTATATGTATGACCTCGCTTGATTTTCAGATGACCTTTCACAGAAGATATTATTACTCACATTTTACAGAGGAGAAAACTGAGGCCAAGGGAGATTAAGGAATTTATCCCAGGAAATTAAGGAATTTACCCCAGTTACACAGACAGTCAGTGGTTATATTAGTCAGGGTCCCAGCTAGAAGAAGATGGCGTATTCAAATTAAGTAAGTTGTGGTAAGTGTAATAAAGGGACTATTTAGAAGGGTATGGAAAAGGTGTAGGGAAACTCTTAGGGATAGTGCAGACTCCCTGGGCTGGTAACAGTAAGGGACAGTTAGTTACCCATCCTAAGCCCAAAGCGAAGTTACCAAGACCTAAAGGGGAGTCCTGTATGGGGAAGGCCACCTGAAAGGAGCTGAGACTTTTGTAGCCATAGCAACCCACTGGAAGGCGACCTGGGAATAAATACCTCAACCACCGCTTCCCTTCAGTTATTTCCCCTCCAGGGCTCCCTGTTGGACAAAGCTAGCTGGAAGCTGGAAGGCAGGAGAGTCCATTGCAACGATTCATATGTAGTCTTGCCGTTTAACCTTCCTCAGAAGCACAGAAGATGGAGAAACATGGAGACTGGATCTACAGGACCAATGGATGAAGCCAGGGTTTGAGTGCAAGCAGTCTTCCTGCAGAACTTTGCTTTTAATCTCACCGGTATATAACCTATAGTGATAATAATGCCATCATTATTGGAGTAGGTTGCCCCATAACATGTGGGACCTCTCCACCACACAGTGTGCCAGCAGATAAATGGACTTGGTCAGACCATTTGCTAGAGAGCAGAAGAAGGTATATTTATATCATGGAAGAAGTTATGAGATGGCTTCAAAGTTTCTGGTGCTAAATTCTATCATTCTCAATGTTCTTCTCCAATTATTGTAGGAGCTTAGTTAGACCAAAGAGGAGACCAAGACTCTCCCTTCTCTTATTGCGTTCTACTAAGGAATTCATTCCCTATCTTGGCTCTCCTTCAGATTGCTTGAGATTGGTTACTGCAACTGCAACTGGGGAGATGGAGGGGGCGACTCTTAATACAGAAAAGAAAAAGTTGTGCTACACTGTTTTCCCATAAAAGGCCGCTGAATAAAATCATTCGCCCTCATGATGACAACAAGAAAATGTTGCAGTGTTCAAAGTTTATCAGAAGACATTGACCTAGACAGAGACAACAGCCAAATGACCCAAGGGCTATCCCCACAAAAGGGACTATTATTTAGTAATGTCTGAGAATTTGACTCTCCCCCCAAATGCAATTGCTGCTTCTTCTGCTTTGCTCTTTAAGATTATTGATGCTAAATAGACACATAGACCCCTAGAAAGGAATAGAGAACCAGAAATAAAGTTACATATTTACATATCTTATCTTACATAGTTACATATCTTAACATTTACTGAGTGCTTACTATGTGTATAATGTACTACACCTTATATGTATAACTTTGTTTGATTCTTAAGATGACCTTCTATAGAGGATATTATTACCTATATTTTACAGAGAGAAAACTAAGGCCAAGAGAGATTAAGGATTTACTTCAGGAGATTAAGAAATTTATCCCAGGTTATACAGATAGTCAGTGGTTATATTAGTCAGGGTCCCAGCTAGAAGAAGATAGCTAACTGATCTTTGACAAAGCCGACAAGAACTTATACTGGAGAAAGGACAACCTCTTCAATAGACTGTGCTGGGAAAATCGGACAGCCACATGAGGAAGAATGAAACTAGACCCCTATCTTTCACCATATGCAGAAATCAATTCAAAATTATTTAAAGATTTAAACATAAGACCCAAAACTATAAAAATACTAGAAGAGGCCGGGTGCGGTGGCTCACGCCTGTAATCCTAGCACTCTGGGAGGCCGAGGCGGGAGGATTGTTTGAGCTCAGGAGTTCGAGACCAGCCTGAGCAAGAGCGAGACCCCGTCTCTACCAAAAATAGAGTGAAATTAATTGGACAGCTAA
>CAUYSK010099920.1:0-10540 GCA_963575035.1 Avahi laniger
CTCCAATGTCCCTAGCAACGAAGGGACAGACAAAAAAGTAATAAGCAGGTTACCTTAGCTCTCTGGTTCTGGAACCACACCTGGACGACACGGACGCTCAGCCCTGTCTCTGCAGCCAGAGTCTCCCTCACCTTGAAAAAATTGAACATTAGAAATATGGAAACATTGCCATCTCAGGGTAGGAGGCAGAACATTTTCTGTATAGTGCTTGGGGAGGCCCACAGACTGTGTCTTGTGTAGGAGTTGGCTAGTGTTTAATGTCCAGCATAAACTCAAACACAAGAACGTGCTTCCATTCCGGTAGAGAGTCTTTCACCAGGTAAACGAAAAAAAGAAACGGTCATTAATTTAGATGCTCATTACCAAAAGGTATTCCTAGATTTTTCTTACTCTGGAAATTAAGCTTTCAAGTGGTTCTTAGACATTAGGGAAGTCTATTGTTATACTTTAGCTATAGGCCATGCATAAACATTAACCTACTTAAGGAGAAATGAAAATGAAAATGATGTTGCAAAAACAAATGGTTCTCTCTTGCTCTCTTCTCTTGCCTAACTTCATCGACCTGCATTTTTGCTTTTGTCTCTAGGTGACTTTGGGTGTTTCAGGAATATTCATATTCACTGTTATCCTGAGTAAGCTCTGCCCAAGGAGAATAAGATGAGAGCAATCCGGAATGTGGCAGAGGCGGGTAGTCAGCTCTGATGCAGGCACGTGTCCTGGGGAGGGCGGAGGCAGGACAAGTGAGATCCAGCTAATAAACAGATGTGCTTAAACATCTGCCCACCATACAGGCACCGAGTGGGGGGCCAGCAAGGTGTCAAGAACAGAGAGGGCAAGAAGCACAGATTTTCAGAGTGGGCCTAAGAGACACTGCCCCCTTTTGATTGGATTCTGGGGAGAAGATGGGATGGAAAGAGCGCCTTGAATAAACATGTGAGTAGAGCAAACTGGAGGCCTTGGGAAATATGTCACCTCTATCGTGACACTTGGGCTGAGGCTTAGGAGAAGTAGGATGATTAGAGGTTTTTAAAGCACATCCTTCTGCTAAGCCAACGAAAATAGGAGTGCACACAGGGGCCCGCCTCCACCTGCTGAAACCCTATCTGTTCCTCAGAGGCCCAGCTCAAAAGCCACCTGTTCCACAAAGCCTTGCCTGATTCCCCAGACCAAAGTGAACTTTCTCTTCCCTGTGGCTCCCAGCTGCCCCTCTGCTGTGGTGCTCAGAGCTCTCTCTGGTGTTACAGTAAACGTATGCATGCATCTCCTCCATGGTGGTGGCCTGGAAGCTACCTGGAGATGAGCACCCAGCACAAGCCCATGCAGGGGCTGGGAGTTCAGAACACACAGAAAAGCAAGCAAATGAGGAAGGTTATAATTTGTCCTGCAGCAAGCTGGCCTTGAAGTATTTCACTTTCTACCAGGACCTCTCTTGCAGCATAGAGAGCTGCAAGGGTAGGGAAGGAAAGAGTTTGCAGTTGAATCTTTTCAAAGGTCAGAAGTTGTGGTAGACTGTACTATTGCTCAACAAGTATCTATCCTTCCCTCCTCTGCTCCATGGAGGGTGTATGCTTCACCACTGCACCCGTGTTGGGCTAAGCCCATGCCTTGCTCTGGCCCATGGACTGTGATGTGTGTGATATCCAGCAAAGGTTTCCAATGGGCTTCCTGATTTGGCCTGGCCTCTTGCCTTCTGCCATCCTCAGGAGAACAGCATGCGTCAGGAGGGTGCTGCTCTTTTGGCTTGGACTTTTGAAGGAGAGGCAGGTGGAGCAGGCCTGAACCTGAGCCCTGCTGGGCCACAGTCCATGCACAGCCCCAGAGAAGGAAATAAATGTTTGTTGGGAGCCACTGAGACTTTGGATTGTTTTTTAATCACAGCTAAAGCTGACTAATACAAATAGGGATGCAGGCAATGCTAAAAAACTTTTACAGTGTATTTCCTTTATGAATTTCAAGAAAGAATATTCTTTCTTTTCTTTTTATTGTGTAAAAGGTAGTAACCAGCATATGCTAGGCAGTCAATAAATGGCAAGTACTCAATAAATGGACACGGCTATTTGTGGCAGAGACAGCTAATTGTCCCCAATATCCATTCTCTCCTTCCTCCAATCAGCAATCAAATCCCTAAGGATTAGCAGGGCATGTGGTCACCCAGATAGACTTATTTCCCAGCTTCCCTTGCAGGGAGTGTGTCTACAGGATCAAATTTTGGCCAACACATATGAGTGAAAGTGATCTGAGCAACTCCTGGGTATGTACTTAAAAAGGCAGCTGCCCTCCACTTCCTCCCTTTATACCCTGGAGGCTGAGAACATGGTGACAACTAGAGCAGCCCTTTGGACCCATGTGAGGGATAACAGAGCCACCTCACCAGTCTTGGCTTGCTCACCTCCAGACTATGACATAAGAGAAGAATAAACTCCCATCTCATTGAGCCACTGTATTTTTTTTTACACAAGTGTTCACAGCAGCTCTATTTTTAACAGCCCCAAATGGACACAACCCAAATGCCCATCAATAGGTGAACGGAGAAGCCAACCATGGCATGTCCATATGGCACAATACCATTCAACAACAAAAAGGAATGAACCGCAACTTGGATGAATCCCAAAATCGCTCCACCAAGGAGAACAAGCCAGACCAAAAAGAGAGTACATACTGTAAGCCACTGTACTTTTATATTCTTTGTTACAGCGTCTTGGTCTACAGCATGACTGGTACTTATTATTATTATTATTATTATTATTATTATTATTATTATTCCCACTGCTCTCTAGGAAATGAAAGGTGCGAGCCGGGGCCATTTGGAGTCGGGATTCATGCATGAAAAGCATGAGGAGACTCCAGTACATCCCTGGCCGTAGATTAATGATCCCTAGAGTCTCCAACAGGGCTCAAGGCCACCTGCACAGGCTCCATCGGAGCAGCCTTCCTTACTGCTCTGACCCCCACGTGCCCACTGAGATCCCAGAGGAGAAGTGGGCCCAGTTCTCCTTCCTCCCCTCTTCCCTCCTGTACCTTCCTGCAGGGCTTGGAGGATACTTCAAACGAGGCCTTGAAAGCTCTCCTCTGCTGGGTTGTCAAGATGGTCCTAGGACGTTTGGGGCGTTTATGGTCCTTGCCGTCCTCAGTAGCTCCTTTCCCTGCCCCATGGGCTGACTTGCAAAGACTTTCTTCATCGTCACTTTTACCTAGAAGGAGCAAAAAGCAATGCTGTGAGTCCCCAAAATCCACTTCCTAGAGCTGTATTTTATTCTGTAACAAAGCCCTTGTGTCCACATTCCCAGGATGACTCTATGTATGAGAGCAACAACCTAGGTGGCATTGATTTGGAAGCTTCCAGGAAGGTGCTTAGAATAAGCTTCTAAAATGCAAAGGCAGGAACCAGAACATCCACATTACACCTCAGGGCTTCATCCCAGTACGACATCCCGGCTCCGCATTTACCAGCTGTGTGGCCTTGAGCAAGTTACTTAACTCTCTATCTCAATTTACTCATCTGCAAAATAGTGATAGAGGAGAACCCACTCCACTGGGGTTGTTGTGAGGACTGAATGAGTTTATACCAATAAGACATTCAGAGTGCTGCGTGGCATACAGTAAGTGCTCAGTAAGTATTGGTTATTAATATTATTTCTTAGGTTATCATTTTTCAAGACTAGACCTGGAGAAGTTACTTATAACTTCCTAGATACTATGTCTGAAATTCTGGCCACTGCCAGGTGGTAGAAAATACTACTGTTTGAAAGGTCACAGAGAACCAGCATTAGAGTACCTACAGGTACAGACAACTGAGCTATCTGTACAGACAGATAACTCTAATAATTAGTCAAAATTTCTTATCCATAAAGTAAATAATTATCTATTAAAGTAACTACAATTATGTGAATTACTTCAACTCTACAAGCAGTGAGCAGTGCCAGGAGTGACTTTTAAAGGAAATAAAGCCTCTGGTAGGCATCACATTCTTTTCCAGGGTCTGGGAAATACCCTAGTGAGAGAGACTTCTTTTTCCCTTTGGCATTAAAAGCCGTAGGTAGTTGTATGCCTGAGTGATCCTAAGAAGAACCTCATTTATCTCTGGGTCCTCACAGAGCTTAGCTGTCCTCCTTCCTCCAGTGAAAACCTTTGCCCAAGCGCTTTCCCCTGTGCCAGCCCCTCCTGGCCACTCTGAGAAAGCCAAGATGAGGGACCCACTGTGTGTGACCTACACACCCTTTTCCTTCACTCCCGCCTCCTCTCTAAAGGATGCTCATTGGCATATGCTGTTTTAGTTTAGACGTTAGCTGAGTTCTAATTTTTGGCTCTACCAGAGCCCAAAAGCTTGTTCTACCTGAAAGGACAATGGCTTCTTCTTTCTACGAACATTAAACATACAAGCTTGAACGTGAAGGGAACACCACATTGTGAGTTCTTGAGGACATGACGCTTTTAATATAATTGAAAAGGGACTGAGGTCGGCAGACCTAGGTTTCCACCCCAGTTCTGCCCCCTCGTTATAAGTACAGCCCCATGTGAGTCACGTCATGTTACTGACCCTCGGTTTTCTCACCTGCATGAAGAAGACAGGAACACCCAGCCCGTGGGTGTCACAGAAGTAATGCTGTTACATGCAAAAGCAGCTAACACAGTCCTGGCACACGAGCGGCTTGCAATCGAGGCTGAGAAAAAGATGTCTTTTCCCTCTGCCTTATCCTTCTCAATAGTACAAATAAAAAACCCAAAAGATTACAGAAGAGAGTTAAACAAGAGTCCTCATGATGAGGCATGGCCACTCTGGCTTCTTACTCCGAGGTCGCTCTTTTCCAGGGGTAATGCAGTAAGAGGATCTCGATCTCACCTGGGTATCAAGGGTTGTAAAATCTTTCTAGAAGGAGGTTTTCAGAATGGCCAGGAAAAAACAAGCACTGAAGAACTAAAAGCCTCAGGAAAATAAGAAGATCCCACAAGAGGATAAAAGGTAGAAAAAAGAAAGCCATAGCTGGGATAGCTGGGCCCTTGGTAGGCCCACTCATACCACTGCTGGGAGACTCCCCAAATCCCAGTGTGAGGCCAAGAATTCTCAAGAGGATGGACTCCCCAGAGTGAAAAAGATGTTCCTCTGGCCCTAGTGATGCCTTCAGTGACATTTCTGAGGAAATGGGGCTAACACCCCACTCCGAGGATCATGCAGCTCTCCGGCGAGACAGGCAACGCAAAGGGACTGAGTCTGCAGGCCAGCCCTGCGGGTGAGGGCCGAGCAATGCTCGGTGTAGAACACACTTGCCATGTAAAACGTAAAGTGCAGTTTTATTATCTTCAAAAACCTCACGTCTTATACCAGTTTTGTCAATAAAATGGTATTTGCTAATATCTCATGGAGTCGGTCTGATTCTTTTACAGTCATTCGTCCAACAGTTTGGTGCAAATGTATAGGGGTAAATGGGATAATGTAACTAATGAAAATGTAAAGTGTAAAATAATGATCATGGTTCGGATGTGTTGACACTATCCAGGAAAGCAACGTGACATGGTACTTACAAGCGTGAGCTTTGGAGTTATATAAACTCAAGTTTAAATTCTGGTTCTAACAGTTATTATGTGCGATTTTGAATACCTTCTCAAAACTCAATTTTCTCATCAGGGAAAATAACAGTGTTATTGGAATTATTAAATGAGATGATGTATGCAAAGGGTTTAGCACCATCCAGAAGAGATTGATGCTCAATAAATAACAATAATCATCACTAAAGATGATTTTTTGTCATCAACATAAAAGATGTATTCCTGGTCCTGGACACATGTTTTCAGTTAATAGCAATCTCCTATCAGTGGGGGATCTGAGTTAAGGTTTGACACTACAAGTATTCATTTCTCTCTCTTGCAGAAATGACCCTGGCCAATATAGACAGCCAGTGGAGTGTGAGCGTGTGAGTGCTTGTGAGAGGACAGAGAAAGAGAGGGAGCTAGGGCTTGTTCTAGAAGGAAGGTAGGATTTCTGCAGTTTGTTCAGAGCCCCAGAGGCAGGACGGCTGAGGGCCAACTGGGGTCCTCCTGCTGCGGTCACTGTACTCCGCCTTGCCTGGGACGCGCGTGCATCTCCAAAGAGCTGCTGTCCCATCACGAACCGATGGAGAAGGGGGTAGGAGAACCACCTCCTAGGCTAGCCCATTTTTGGAGGACACAGAGAGCTGCTCATTCATCCTTTCCCCGTCCTTGTAAGAAGAGAAAGGAAAGTGTATTTGTTTTTAGAAGGAGGAGGAGGAGAAGGAGGAGGAGGAGATGGAAGGAAGAACGGGAAGGAGAAAGAAAAGAAGGAGAAAGAGAAAGAGAAGCGGTAGCAGTAGTGGTTTGTTCGTGGAGCGTTTCTATCATTTTCATGGTGCGTTTTCTCCCTCTGATTCCTCCTTTCTGCTGTTCAATATCTCACGCTCTCTCCTATCTCTTCAGGTCCCCCATTTTGCCTTCTAGAAAGCACTTCATGCTCTACACCAGCAGCCTACAAACTTGCTCTGTAAAATGCCAGGGTTAATAGTTTAGTCTCTGCAGGCCTTACGGTCTGCAGCGCAACTACTCAACTCTGCCGCTGTAGCACAAAAGCAGCCGCAGACAATATGAATGGGCATGGCTGTGCTCCAGTAAAACTATATTTCAAAAACAGGCACCACGCCAGGTTCGGCCGCATACCCTAGTTTGCTCACCCCTGCCCTAGACCTCTCCTGACCTCCTGTTCTCCATCAAAACTTACACATCCCAAGTGCCATTCTTTCTGGCCCCGACCGCAGGCAGGAAGCTCTGCTCTTCTGACACACGGTGGAGTCAGCGGTTAGCATGGTTCGATGTGTTCTCTCCCACAGTCAATAACCTATAAACATTTAATAAGAAATGTATCTACCCTAACAGTCACCAACGTGGAATTTCGGGTGTTCTGGCTCATCCGAGCAAGAGAGATTCTGAAGATAGAGGGATGGGGGAGCCTCTTGGCACCTCTCAAAGTACAGACAGGTGCCACCAGCCAGCTGCCACCAGGCACGCGGACCATCAGACCATCACCCAGCTTCCGTCCACTGTGTTGTCAACATCATGGGCATAATGACTCTCTTGGGGAATTTCCAAGCTGTTCCTGGAATGTTCACTGAGGCTCCCACCATTCGGCAGGGGCAGACCTGCCTGACTCGGATCCCGACTTGTGCATGAAAATATGCAGTGCCTAAGATATGCACTTAGCAATTTTCCCAAGAGAAAGGAACATTCTAAAAGAGCTGGGAGATTTCTCTCAGAATCAGCAGGAGAACTGGAGGGAAGAGAGCAAAAACCTTAAAACAGCAGAGATGTAGAGCGGAGGGAGAGGCGGCCCCTCTCTGCAGCAGAGACTCCCACACCCAGATGCAGGCCGGAGCGATCCCTCATAATTTAAGCTGACACCCCTCAGCGGAGATGAAAGGAACTCCACTGGCTGCTCTCTGACAACAAATGTCAGCATCCCTGGAGGCCATTTAGGCACAAACGCAGCATAAATCTGACTCCTAGTGGGGAAGTCCAGAGATCAAGTCTCCACGCACAGCCTACCAGAGACAAATGAATTTGCTTGGCGCAAAGTTTGGACATGTTTCTTAGGGCCTTTTTTTCCCCTTTCTTGTAAAAAAAAAAATCTGGAATGGTTCAGGGCTGTTGCTCTCCCTTCGCTGTTCCTCCCACTCGTTTATGACATAAGCAATCGCAGATGAAAGACCCAGCTGTGGTTTATGGCTTGGAGACGGAGCGGCACTACCTGTGGGGCCTGGGAGATTCATCTCAGGTTGTTGGAAAAATCCCAACAGCCCATAAACAGGGCAAGAGATATCTGAGCTTGGCCCAGGAGGCCAGGGGGAGGGAGGGGGACGAGAGTCCCTCATGCTAGCGAAGGGAGAGGCAGGAATGGGCCTCAGATGTTTCCCCCGTGACGAGCCTCATAAACGTCTTTCAGATTCGGAGAGGAGAGGAAGGGTCTGGGATTTGTTGTGGGTGGAGGGAGGAGGGAAAGATATAAGGGAGGAATTTGTGAAGACAGGATGTATAGGAAGCTGTTTCAGCCACTGCCCTGCACTGCAGGACTGGAATTCCTTCTCCCTGAGAACAGCAGTGGTCAGCTCTGGACGCAGCCACCTCAAAGCAGGACTGAAAATCCAAGAGGCAGTGAGTGCAGTTCTTTAGAAAAGCAAAGTCCATGCAGCTACTGTTTTGAAACTGCCTCACACACAGTTCTTCTAGGAGATCTCAACTCAGACCAAAAACGGTTTCCACTGAAAGGTTGGACTTGGAACTTGTTCACTGAATCTTGCACTCAGTACGTATTTATTACAGGTTCTTGCGTGGGGCAGTGCACAAGGACAGTCCTGGGATCCGGAGATGATGAAGACGCAGCCTCTGCTCTCACAGAGACATTAGATTAGCAGAGAAAGATCTGGCACCAAAATAATGATAACTCTGAACAGAGGAGTCAGGGGAGGGGATTAAGGAAGAGCACACAGCAACAGATGTCCCCTGAGCTAAAAAGGAATAACACAAAACATGAGCAGAAGTTGCTAGGTAGAAAAGGAGAGAAAGGGCATTTTATGCCAAGAGCGCAGAACATTTATGGCGTGGGAGCAAGACACCAACCCAGGAAGGGAGGCTCCTCAAACACAAACCCTCCCTGCATGCCACCAGACACTCAGCACGGTCCTGTGTACTGTGAGGGACCATAAAGAAGAACCCCTTGCTCTTAAGGAACAGAAAACAGAGTCAGAGAGAGTTAGCATTTAGGAGGCAATAAAAAATATAAAATAGTTAAGTTCTTCGGGCATGGTAAAAACTGGAAATAAAAATGTGAGAATTTAGGAAAGAGGAGTATCAATTAGCCAGAGAAGTTAGTGAACAAAGGGGGCTTACAGGTAAGGAAGGAGTGGATTTGGAAGCAGGTGTTCCAAAGGGCTCAGCCTACCTGTGGACTGGAGGGAAGGCAAGAGAATGAGTACGTCAGCAAATGACAGTCACCTGTCCAAAGCCCGGCCCAAGTGTGGGGAAAATCAGATGCTCTTGTCTCCCACCAACCGCTGGGAGATCATTCTTTATATGGAAAGGGCGTGTGGAGTGGTGGAAAGTAACTTTGACCACAAAATGGGAGACTTGGATTCTAGTCCCAATTTTGCTACTAAACCGGGTACCCTTGAGTAAAACTCCTCACATCTCTAAGACTCAATGTCTTCATCTGCAAGATGATATAAAAATTCCTTATACTTACCTAATACTTGACATGGCATCATTTTACAATTGCATTGTTTCACTGTTTCTACGACAACCCTATCAGGCAGAAAATGCATTGTTATCATTTTTTACAGATGAGTAAACTGAGGCCCAGGAAGAAGGTGAGGTGATCCTTTGCCCAAAGGCACACAGCTGGGCTACTCTTTCTTCGACCCCCACGCCTCTGCCTGCCTGACCTGCCTGGCAGGGTTGTCGTGAAGATCCAAGGATACCTGGTGCTTGCAAAATATCAGGTGCCGTCCAACTGTGGTGTTGTCGTTATTAAAGAGTGAGGAAGGAAAGGGAAGGCTGGCGGGGGGCGGTGATTGGGGGGAGGGATGAAACATCGAACCTGAGCGCCTGCTGGAAAAGCCATTCCTTTCAGTCCAAAAGGGATGAAGCTTATTTTAAATCCCATATCTCCCCAGACCCTCCCTTGCCCCCTCCCTGCCCACACGGGCCTGTGCTGTCACGCAGCCTCCAGCAGGACAGGCTCAGGGAAGGTCTCCGATCACAGTGCGCTAAGCGTTTCAAGAGCGGAGCAGACAGAAGCCAAGCTGCACTCCTGGGTCAGGCCGTAGCTAAAGTGTCCCAAGAAAGACACCTTTGTTCAGAGATGTCCACTGCAGATGGGGGTTTCTGTGCCGTGCAGAGGGAGGGGCCAGGCAGGTCAGAGGCAGGGCATTCCAGCTCAGACATCCAGGCAGGGGGGAGCCGCGTGTCTCCACTCTGCGAGTGCTGGCCGCCGGCCACCGCCTGGGTGCCTCTCCTTTGCTTTCCTCAGCTGGCTGGTGCTCGTGAAGGGAGACCCTGTGCTGGGGAGATACGCAGGGCAACAGGACAGCGTTGGTACTGATTGGTGGAATTGCTATTGTGTTGCATCAGTTTCAGGCCTTTTCACTCTGAATAGATCTTATGCCAACACCTACCCTGTCACTCTCTCTCTCTCTTCCCCTCTGCACACACACACACACACACACACACACACACACACACACACACATTCTCTCCATCTTTCCCTCTCTGAATTTTCCCATCTCTCTCTCCTTCCTGTCTAATAAAAGCACAAACATGTGCAGGCCAACTGATAAGCACAGGTGTAAATGCTGAGTGTACCTCTGCATAGAGTGTCACTCACTGCAAATACTGACGATCGGAATAGCGGAACATTCCTCTACAGCCACGTCACTGCACTCAAATCAAGCAAGGCTAAATATGCTAAATGAAAAGCCTAACGTGTTCTGTTTTGCTTTGGCTGGCCTCGGAGAGGGAGCCTGTGAAGCTCATAACAAGCCGA
>CAUYSK010099921.1:0-10880 GCA_963575035.1 Avahi laniger
AATTTTTTCTATATATATTTTTAGCTGTCCAATTTTCTTTCCATTTTTGGTAGAGACGGGGTCTCGCTCTTGCTCAGGCTGGTCTCGAACTCCTGAGCTCAAACAATCCACCCGCCTCGGCCTCCCAGAGTGCTAGGATTACAGGCGTGAGCCACCGCGCCCGGCCCTGCATGTGGTAGTTTTGAAGCAGATGAACTACTACCTCCAAACATTTCAAAATACGTAGCGTTTTCAGAGGAGAGGCTGATCAGACGGATAGTAAGACGTTGTATGAAGTCGAGTTATCACGGTGAATGAACTCCAGTCCTAGTTCTTATTCTAAGCCTTAGGGTATCCCAGGGTTGATTCTGAGTCAGGACAGTTAAGTAATATTAACAACATTCACAGGAAACTGGAGAAAATATGAGAATATTGACTAATATTGACTATCAGCGTATTTTCCAATTGTCTTCCTACATGGAAAGACAATTATTCACAAAATTCAATGAATATTTAATAAAAACAAGAGGTATTATATAATCATTTTATTTTATTGGTTTTCTTTATCTATTGTTCCTTGGACAAAAATTCTCATCTATGCCTAAGACACTGTTGATTAATGTGACATCTGTCCTTGTTGAATCTATCTTGTTGAATCATCAAAATACAAACTAAGCCTCAGTTGCATTTGTGAACAAATAATTTCACTATAATATATGATTATATAACAGATGTATAAATTGCTGTGGGAACAGATTGGGGAGAGCACTTCTGTCTGCCTCAAATAATTGGGAGGAAAGGAGAGATGAATAGGGAATAATTTTCACAGAAGAGATGATGCTTCATTTGACTTTTGAAAAATAAACACGAATTCTCTGAAGAGAAGAAAAAGGAAAGCATGGAAAACAGAGTGTACAGGGGCAAGGAGACCTAAATAATTCACAATTTTTTTTCCCCTTACTGCTAAATTACTTTCAAAGTTAAGGGTAAAGAAAGTTAATAGATCATTAAGCACCACTCAAATTATCTTGAGGTTTGACAATGCCAATTAATAAATTTCTTCTGCCAGACAGAGCCAGTTACCTTGTATAATATCAGTTTAGATTCAAGCAAATAAAGAAATGCTCACATCCTCCTCCCATCCTTCTCAGGTTCTCCCAGCCATCCATCAAAGTCACATGAATGGACACTAATCTGATCACAAATGAGCAAGGCCATTTCTATCTGTAACATTTCAGATCAAACTCAGTATGCAGTGTGTTTCCTGAATTGTTATTAGCAATGAAAAGAATACGGCTTTTTAAAAATTATTTTGCATTATTTGTATGAGCCATTGGAGCTATTTGACTACATAACATTTTGACACAGCAACATTAATGTGGTTGTTTTTATTTTAGAAAGACTTTAACAAAAAATATTCAGCTGTGTTTTATTACCATAGAATTTTTAATGCAGATGTGCTCACTCAATGACTGAGACTTGACTCTTATGGTTAGGGATGAAATGAGAGAAAAGGTGAGAGTTAAGTATGACTGGAGAGATAAAGGGCTTGAGGTGGAGGAAGGAAAGATACAAAGACCAAGGACAGAGTGAGACCAAGTTCAGAGAAGGGGCTCGGTTGGGAGTCAGGATCACGTGTGGAGTGAAAGTGATGGGTCCATATCAAAATACCCCGCCCAGAACCGTTTGTACTGCTACTAATTAGCCTGCTAATACTCAAGTCCATGCAGAGAACGGAAATATAAAACATCCTCACACAGCCCACTGATCGTTGACAAAGCAGACAAAAATATACACAGGGGAAGAAAGTCCTACTCAATAAATGGTGCTGGGAGAACTGGATAGCCACATGTAGAAGAATGAAACAGGATCCATATCTCCCACCACTCACAAAAACTAATTCAAGATTGATAAAAGACCTATTATAAACATCAGTACTAGTTTTGAAATTACTCAGAGCCAATACTGGACTATTAATGAGTTGGCAATTAAGGGGGCTAACTTTTCTTTTTTTCTTTGAATAGTACTGACAAATGGGCACTGATCTAAACTTTTATTTAAAGATAAAATGAAATAAATTTAGAAAATAATGACAAGACACATAAAAAATAAAAATTAGCCAAGTTTAATTAGCAGATATAATGAACAATGAATATTTTTGCTTAGCTCATAAGACTGTGGATGTGAATGGTCTTTCACGGAAATTTAGCAACTTTCCTAATCTACCATATCTTCTAATGGAAACCTGCAGGCTTTCTAGTTTTCTTTGTAAATAATTAGCATAAAAGACAACATTTTTGTTAAAGTAACTAATGCATTGTTTAAAATGCCGTTCAAAAAATTCATGAGTTTCTTGTCATTTCAGACTTTGTCCGAAAATGGAAATGACTAAAAGTGTAACGATTTTCATATAGCTGCAATGAGTTTGCTTAAACAGCTATTAATATTTGGGGTAAAAGGTGACAATGGTAGTTTACAGCTACACCTACATCCCCCTTATCAGCCAGGTACCTAACGTAACAACAAATCTCAGTGGCCTTCTGCCAAGGGTAGAGACAGAAGAATATCTGAAGATTTAATGGACAAAAGGAACTAGGATTCCATTCAGAAGTTAAATGATGAGAAAGGTCCTAACAGGAAACTGGAAGATTTTTAACCAAGGAAAAAACTGCCATATATCCTAAGTGTTTTGGGAGTCTTCTGGTGATAATAATAATCACGGCGCCATGGTGTGCATAGCCAACACCAAGGAACGAGATCTTCACAGCCCTGTGAAAAGTCCTCTGTGCCTATCAGCAAACCCAGGAGAAGTAGAATATGGAGGTAGGAAAGTAGACCATACTGTTTGGGAAAGCTTATGTCTTTCAGAAAAAAATGTTTGAAATTAGAGTCATTAAATTCTTATATAAGAGTAAATCTGTACCAGGCTTACCTAAATAAAATGTGATTATCAAATTCCATGGATGTGCAATCTCTAAGAATGTCATTTTCTGATAACTATACCTCCTAAAAAATAAAGAGAAAAACTTATATATGTCTTCTCCCAGAGACAAAGTCAGTAGAATTGTTCATAAAAATTCCACTGAGAAAACTAGCTGGAAGACAGAAAACACATTTCATTATTTTTAAAAGGGTACTATATGATATTTTTAAAAGAGGAAGAGAGGGAGTTGTATATTTTTATAAAAATAATTCACTCAATTCTTCTAAAGATTTTGAAAGATGCAACGTAATGCCATTACCTAAAGCTTTAGCCTGTCTGTGTGAGCTGTTTAATTTTGTATTTTACCCAGGGAAAGGGTCTATTTTTTGGCCTTTTTCAATACCATTTTCTTTCTTTAATGGCAAGTCTTCCTGACTCAAAACAGGGGCAGTGGACTAAGGAGAGGGGCAGAGCTGGAGTGGAACAGTTACATCTCGTTTGCTCATGGTTTGCGGCATTGCACATCACAGACGCTGCATTTCTCATGAGTTGGGGTTCGGGGTGGCCCTTCATTGTGCAAGGCTGTCAGCACTGTCTGTCTCCCCAGCAGTGTGTGCTCACTTCACGACTCTGTGTCACAGTTTGGTAATTCTTGCAACATTTCAAACTTTTTCATTATTATTATCTGTTATGGTGGTCTATGATCAGTGATTTTTTTTTTTTTTTTGAGACAGAGTCTCCCCCTGTCTCCCTGGCTAGAATGCAGTGGCATCATCATAGCTCACTGCAACCTCAAACCCCTGGGCTCAAGGGATCCTCCTGTCTCAGCCTCCCAGAAGACTGGGATTACATGCATGAGCCACCGCGCCCAGACTGTTTTTGGGTACCACGAACCATGCCCATATAAGATGGGCAAACTTAATAAATGTTATGTGTGTTCTGAAAGGTCCAGTAGCTGTTCCCCCATTTCCCTCCCTCTGCTTTGGCCTTCCTGTTCTCTGAGACATAACAACATTGAAATTAGGTTAATTAATGACCCTACAATGCCATCTCAGTGTTCCAGTGAAAGGAAGTCACACAGTTCTCACTTTCAACCGAAAGCTAGAAAGTATTAAGCCCAGTGAAAAAGCCATGTCACAAGCCAAGACAGGCTGATAGTGAGGCCTCTTGTGCCAATCAGTTAGTCAAGTTATGAGTGCAAAGGAAAAGTTTTTAGAGAAAATTCAAAGTGCTACGCCAGTGAAACATGAATGATATTGCCTTACTGCTGGTATGAAGAAAGTGTGACTGTATAGAGTGTTAAACCAGCCACGACATTCCCATGAGCCAAAACTTAATCCAGAGCAAAGACATAACTTTCTTCAATTTTACGGAGACTGCGAGAGGTGAGGAAGCTGCAGGCATTGGAAGCAAGCACAGATGGCTTCACAAGATTTAAGAAAAGAAACTGCGTCCACAACATAAAAGTGCAAAGCGAAGCAGCAAGTGCTGATGCAGACGCTGCAGCAAGTTAGCCAGAAGATCCAGCTAAGGCCACTGATGAAGGCGGCTACACTGAACCACGGATTTTCAATGTAGACAAAACAGCCTTATAATATAAGATGCTATGTGGGGCTTCCATAGCTAAAGAGAAGTCAATGCCTGCTTCAAAGCTTCAGAAGAGAAGCAAGCTCCCTTGTTAGGGGCTAATGCAACTGATGATTTTAAGTGGAAACCAATGCTCATTTATCATTCTGAAAATCTTAGGGACCTTAAGAATTATGCTAACTCTGCTTCACCTGCAGTGTATAAATAGAACAACAAAGCCTGGATGACAGTACATCTGTTTACTCATTTATTGAATAGCAATGGTTTACTGAATAGTATGAGCCCACTGTTGAAACCTACTGCTCAGAAAAAAGATTCCTTTCAAAATATTGCCAATGCATGTGGTTGTCCAAGAGCTCTGATGGAGATGTACAGGAGACTAATGTTGACACACCTATCTGCTGACACGACATCCATTCTGACACAACACAACAACATCCATTTGGTAGCCTGTGGCTCAGGAGTAACTTTGATTTTGAAGTCTTACTGTTTAAGAAATCCTATTTTAAGACAATAGTTGACTTAGATAATAATTCTGATGATCTGGGAAAAGCAAATTGAAAACCTCTGGAAAGTATTTAGCATTCTAGATGTCGTTCAGAACATCTGTGATTCACAGGAGGAGGGAAAAATGTCAGCATCAGCAGGACTTTGGAAGAAGTTGATTGCAAGCTTCATGGATGACATTGGGGGGTTCAAGCCTTTACTGGAGGAAGTAACTTCAAATATGGGGGAAACAGCAAGAGAATTAGAACTAGAAGCGGAGGCCGAGGATGTACCTGAATTGCTGCAATCTCATGATAAAACTTGAACAGATGAAGTGTTGCTCTTGACGGATGAGCAAAGTGGTTTCTGGACATGGAATCTTTTCCTGGTGAAGGTGTTGTGAACATTGTTGAAATGACAACAAAGGATTTAGAATATTACATAAACTTAGTTGATAGAGCAGCACCAGAGTCTGAGAGGACTGACTCCAAATTTGAAAGAAATTTTACGTCAGTAAAATGCTATCAAACAGCATCTCATGCTACAGAGAAATCTTTTGTGAAAGGAAGAGTCAATTGATGCAGCAAACTTCATTATTGATTGTCTTATTTTAAGAAACTGCCACAACCATCCAAATCGGTCAGGACCCTGATCAGTCAGCAACCATCAACATAAAGGCAGGACTCTCCACCAGAAAAACGATTTCAATTTGCTGATGGCTCAAATGACCATTAGCACTTTTTAACAATAAGGTACTTTTTTTTTTTTTTTTTTGAGACAGTCTTGCTCTGTTGCCCTGGCTAGACTGAGTGCCATGGCATTAGCCTAGCTCACAGCAACTTCAAACTCCTGGGCTCAAGCGATCCTCCTGCCTCAGCCTCCCGAGCAGCTGGGACTACAGGCATGCGCCACCATGCCCGGCTAATATTTTTTCTATATATTTTTGGTTTTCCGCATAATTTCTTTCTATTTTTAGTAGAGACGGGGTCTTGCTCTTGCTCAAGCTGGTCTCGAACTCCTGAGCTCAAACAATCCGCCCGCCTCGGCCTCCCAGAGTGTTAGGATTACAGGCGTGAGCCACCGCACCCGGCCAATAAGGTACTTTTTTATTGAATTATATATATATTAGACATGATGCTAATGTATACTTAATAGACTGCAATATAGTGTAAAGATATCTTTTATATGTACTGGGAAACAAAAACATTTGTGTGACTTGCTTTATTGCAATATTCTCTTTATTACAGGGATCTGGAACCAAACCCATAATATCTCTGAAATATGCCTGTATGACATAGAGATTATCTGAAAGTTTAATCAGTCACTGTCTCATCAGAAAACAGCTCACAGCAATTGGGTAATAAGAGACTATTTTCATGTTGTGTACAGGGTATAGAGAAATCTGAAGAGATAGTAAAATGTAGAGTTTTTGTATGCAACTGAGATTGTTTTCTGCTTAAAATGGATTGTTATAACTACACGATATTTTATGTAAGCTCTATTCTAACCATGAGGAAAATACCTATAAAATATGCAAAAGAAAAAGAGAAAGGAATTAAAGAATGTCAATACAAAAATCAATGAAACACATAGGAAGACAGGAAGAGAGGAAAAAGTGAACAAAAGAACTGCATGACAGAAAATAATTAATGAAATGGCACTAGTAAGTTCTCCCCTATCAATAATTACTTTAAATGAAACTAAATTAGCTTCCCTACCAAAAGACATAAAGTAGCTGAATGGATTTAGAGAATCAATATGCAACTAGATGTCACCTATAAGAGACTGAATTTAGATTTAAGGACACACGTTCACTGAGAGTAAAGTGGTAGAAAAAGATATTCCATGCAAATGCTAACCAAAAGAAAGCAAGGTGGCTATACTTATATCACTCAAAATAGATTTTACATGAAAAACTATCAGAAGAGACAAAGGACATGATATAAGAGTAAAAGTGTCAATTCACCAGGAAGATACAATTATAGATAAATGTGCACCCAACATCAGAGCACCACATGTAAACATTGACAGAACTGAAGGGACAAAGGGAGAGCAGTATGATACTCGTAGGAGACTTCAATATTCCACTTTCAATGATGGATGGACACCTAGGCAGAAAGTCAACTGGAAACAGCAGACCAGAATAACACTACAGAGCAAAAGCACCTAACAGACATATATAGAACATTTCATCCAACAGCTGCAGAATATGCATTTGAATTAGAAATCAATTCAGTAGAAACTAGAAACCAATAGCAGAAAGAAAACGGAAAACTTTACAAACATGTGGAAATTAAACAATACATACTTTATTTATTTATTTTTAATTGCCAATATATTATGTATTTATGGGGTACGATGTGATGTTCTGATATATGTATACATTGCAGAAAGATTCGATCATTGAACAACCATTGAGTCAAAGAAGAAATCATAAAGGAAATTAAAAACTGCCCTAATACAAACAAAAATGAAACATAACTACTAAAATTTACATAATGCAGCAAAAGCAAACTAAGTTGGGAGATCGTATCAATAAATACCCACATTAAAAAGGAAAAAATATTTCAAATAAACAATCTAACTATAAACCTCAAGGAACTAGAAAAAGAAGACTAAACTAAGTTCCAATTTAGCAAATGGTAAATGATAAAGATTAAAGCAAAAATAAACAAAATAGAGAACAGAAAAAATCAATAAGACTAAGAGTTGGTTTTTTGAGACAAACAAAACTGACAAAACTTTGAGCTAGACTAAAAAAATAGAGTGATGACTCATAAATAAAACAAAAAATGAAATAGAAGACACTATAACTGATGCCATAGAAATAAAAGCATCATCAGAGACTACTACAAATAGTTATATACAAACAAATAGGATAACTTAGAAGAAATAGATACATTCTTAGAAAAATACAACCTACTAAGACTGAAGCATGAAGAAACAGACTTATAACTATAAAGAGATTGAATCAGTAATCAAAAACCTCCTGACAAAGAAAACCCAAGATCCACATGGCTTCACTGGTAAATTCTACTAGAAAATTAAAGAAAAATTAATGCCAATCCTTCTCAAACTTTTCCAAAAAATTGAAGAAAAGGGATCACTTTCAAACTCATTTTATGAAGCTAGCATTACCCTGATACCAAAGCCAGACAAGGACTCTACCATAAAGGAAAATTATAGACTAATATCTCTTCTAGACATAGATGCAGAAATCCTCAACAAAATACTAGCAAACTGAATTCAATAGCAAATTAAAAAGATCTTACATCACAAGTAAGCAGGATTTATCCCTGGGATGCAAAGAAGTTTTAATGTATGCAAATAAAGAAATGAGATACATATTAATATTAATAAAGTGAAGAATAAAATCATATCATCATCTTGCTAGTTGTAGAAAAAAGCATTTGATAAAATTCAATACCTTCTCATGACAAAAACTCTCAACAAACTAGAAATGTAAGGAAATTACCTCAACATATTAAAGGTAATAGATGATAAAACCCACAGCTAATATTCACACTCAATGATGAAAAACTGAAAGCTATTCTGGTAATATCAGGCATAAGACCCAAGGCACTTTCACGACTCCTATTCAACACAGTATTAGAAGTTCTGGCCAGAGCACTTAGGGAAGAAAAAAAAATGTCATCCAAATCAAAAAGGAAAGAAATAAAATTATCTGTTTGCCGAGGACATTCTCATATTCTCAGACTCCACCAAAAAACTGTTAGAACTAATAAACAAATTAAGTAAAGTTGCAGGATACGAAATCATCATACAAAAATCAGTTGCATTTTTTACACTGATAGTGAACTGTCTAAATAAGAAATTAAGAAAACAACCTCATCCATAATAACATCAAAAAGAATAAAATACTTGGAATAAATTCAACCAAGGAGGTGAAAGATTTATATGCTGACAACTTTAAATCATTGATAGAAGAAATTAAAGAAGGCTAAATAAGTGAAAAGACATCTTGTGTTTATGAATTGTAAGACTTAATATTGTTTAAGTGTCCCTAGTACTCAAATAAATTTACAGATTCAATGCAATTCCTATCAAAATCCCAGTGGGATGTTTTATGGAAATATAAAAAATACTAAAATTTCATATGGAACCACAAGATCCCAAATAGCCAAAACAATCTTGAGAAAGAATAACCAAGTGGAGGCATAAAACTTCTTGCTATTACAAACCTACATTAATTAAAACATGTGGTACTAGCTAGCATAAAGACAGACAGACAGACCAATGGAAGACAATAGAGAGCCTAGAAAAGAAACCATGCATATACAATCGACTCACCTTTGACAAGAATGCCAAGAACACACAATGGGGAAAGGATAGAGTCCTCAACAAACGGTATTGAGAAAACTGGACATCCACATCCAAAATCATCATTCCCATCCCCAAAATCAACTCAAAGTTGACGGAAGGCTTAAATGTAAGACCTGAAACTATAAAACTCCTAGAAAAAAAAAATAGGAGAAGAGCTTTACGGCTTTGGTCTTGCCAATAATTTCTTGGATATGATACCAAAAGTGACAAAAGCAAAAATAGACAAATGTGGCTATGTCAAACTTAAAACTTCTGCATAGTAAAAGAAACATCAATAAAATAAAAGGCAACCCACAGAACTGGAGAAAATATTTGCAAACCATTTATCTGATAAGGGACTGACATCTAAAATTTATAAGGAATTCCTTTGATTCAATAGCAAAAGAATAATAATAATAAATGGGCAAAGGACTTGAATAAATATTTCTCCAAAAAAGATATACACTTGGCCAACAGGTACATGAAAATATGCTAAACATTATGAATCATAAGGAAAGTCTGAATCAAAACACAATGTGCTATTACTTCACACCTGTTAGAATGACCCTAATCAAAAAAACAAAAATTAACTTGTTGATGTGAATATTGGGAAACTGAAATACTATACACTTGGTGGTAATGCAAACTGGTGCAGGTACTATAGAAAAAGTATGAAAGGTTCTCGAAAATTAAAAATAGAACTACCATGGGATCCAACAATTCTACTTCTGGGCATTTATCCAAAAGAATTGAAATTAGGATCTCAGAGACTTATTTGCACTCCTGTGTTCACTGCACCATTATTCATCGTGTTCACACTGTGGAAAAACCTAAATGTCCATTCACAGATAAACGGATAAAGAAAATGTGGTGTAGACATAAAATGGAATATTATTAAGCCTTTAAAAAGAAAGAAATCCTGACATATACAACAACACACATGAACCTAAGTGAAACAATCCAGTCACGGGTGGACAAATTTTTCATGATTCAGCTTATAAGAAGTATCTAAATTGTGAGACTCAGAAGCAGAGAGTAGAATGGTGGTTGCCAGGGGCTGAGAAAAGGAGGAAATGGGAGTTGCTATTTAACAGACAAAAAGTTTCATTTATAGAAGATGAATAAGTTCTAGAGATACGTTGTACCACACTGTGCATATAGTTAAGAGTACTATAGTGTGCATTTAAAATTTTGTTAAGGATGTCTATGGAGTTCTACTCAGACACAAAAAACAATGGTGTTCTAGCATCTCTTGTATTATCCTGGATAGAGCTGGAGCCTTCTACTAAGTCAAGTATGGAAAAACAAGCATGCCATGTATTCACCATCAAATTGATATTAATTGATCAACACTTATGTGCACACACAGTAATAACATTCATCGGGTGTCGGGCAGGTGGGGGGGAGGAGGGGTTGGGTAGAATCACACCTAATGGGTGCCGTGTGCACTGTCTGGGGAATGGACACGCTTGAAGCTCTGACTCGAGTAGGGCAAAGGCAATATATATAACCTAAACATTTGTATCCCCGTAATATGCTGAAATAAAATAATAAATAAAATAAAACAAAATAAGATTTTTTC